>PIJE02002414.1:31299-41225 GCA_002895965.2 Coryphaenoides rupestris | reverse complement strand
CACAACACTCACATACACAGCACAGTGGAGGCACGAGGCACACATCACGACGCATCTTATCGGGACACACATCACACACCACACGACGTATCTATCACACACACACCAGGCACGCGAGGAAGCGGATGGATGTCAGCAACACTGCAGCGATTAACTCCACGGCGAGCCCACCGCTGCATACGCTGGATTTCCTGTCAGTCCATCGAATACACAACACACACACACACACCACAGACACAGCAGCCCACGCTCCCACCCTGGATCCTTTTCATAATAACAAACACACACACACACACACACACACGCACACACCAGCCGCGTACAATACAATCACTCTCAAAGAAAGAAAGGACGAAGCGACGGACGCGAATGCGAATGCAACCGGCGAGAGCGGTGGCGGTTTGTTGACCTTTGACCCCCGTGATCATATCGCACTCATCTCACGCGCACGCTCGCCGGTCACGGTCGCCCCCGGTTTGAAACACGGACAGCAGCTGGCCGCCGTGACGCTTTGAAATCAGTGGGTGAGTGTACGGCGACGGGGCTAATTTTAGCAACGCGCTGTAAAAACAAAACCGAACAAAAAACACTACAGATGGACGTTGGCTCGCGTCACAGTCGGCGCCACGTGCCCCCCCGGAGGGTGACATCGGATTCCGTTGGAGTGTTTATGACGGAGGACGGGCGAGGACGTCTCAACTCGCCTTTTAAATCGTCTTCTCATACTGTACATAATCTACCATCCGTCGTCAGCGGTCGTCTCTGTCGCAGATCCCCATCCTCTGTCGCATAATGTATACCGACGGCGGCGGCATCGCTCATACGCAGCGGCTCGCTCGCGGCCTCGATTCCCAGATTTCCCCGCGCAAAATTAGCCGGACTCGGTCGCGAGTGGGGGCCGAGTTCGTCGGGAATTATTAGCGTCGGCGAGAAGGGAAAAGGGGGAGAGATTGGAAAATGGACGCGCGCGATGCGGAATATCAACGTCGAGCCGAGCTTCTGCGGTAACGGCGGCAACGGCGGCAGGAGAGTAGACGAGACGTGTTGACTCTGAGAGAGAGCAAAGTAAAAATAAATAATCACGATAAATAACCTTTGTTTTCTTCATATGGTGTCGGATATTGCTTTTGGTTGAATCATGCTTTCTTTTTGTTTTTTTTCCCAGAGTGCATCTGCGAGACGGGGCCACAAGCACTTCCGGTGTGTAGGGATGATGTCACTGTGCGCTAAGTTCACGCGAATGAATAAAGCTTTGACTTGATTGAGCAATAGGGTTAAATAATCAAGAAGTAATCTTCTTATTTGTATTTTTTTTTGCTACGCTCGCGACACACCGTCTAAAAGTGGCTTTCCACGGCTCCGACAATATAAGGACACGAGCATTTGACGCTTAAGGTTGAGTAATCCCGCTGATTTTTAAAAGAGATTGGATTAGAACGATGAAGAACGATAACGGATCAGGTGGGAACAAGCCTGCGTGTGTGTTGATGTTCTGGCTGAACCAGATCGTGTTCTCCGTTTCCCTGCCCAGGGACCGCGGATGCAAATTAGCTTTTTAGCTCAGTTGTGGCGCGGCGAAGGAGCCGAGCGCCGCCCCCCCCGTCAAACACACACACATAAAGAAAAACGTGCGGCGCGCTTGATTAGTCGACGCCCCTCCTCCGACGTGCGGCCTCACCTGGCCCAGTTATATAGTCTGCGGCTGGGGTGCTCAAACCAGCCGCCAAACACACACACACACACTCTTGTTATCAAGCTTGTATTTTTGTAGAATACTTCGAGGGAAATATAAATGCACGGTGACTGTATGTACGTCGCATCCGTAGTTATAAGTTGTCGGCCGCTCCGATAACGGCCGCTGCGAGGAAAAAATACGGCGTCTAGATTAGAACGGGAAACGATTTCCAAAGAGGGAATTGACTGCGGTCGTCTCTCCGCGGCGGCGCGGACAATAAGCGCGAGAGCTAATACTCCGGAAGATAAACGTATTAGCGGGGGGGGAAACGGGGCTAAGCCTTTATATGCGGCGCGTACATATCTATCCGCGTAGACCTTGTTGTAATACGCTAAAAACGAGGACGATAATCTATTTTCCTCATCCCCCGTCGGAGGCGAGGCCAGGTTGGACTGCGACCTGATCGTCGCGGGGGAAGCTAAGCTCGCGGACGACCCGCCGTCTGCGTGCGTCTCGTAGACACCGCTCGCCGGGGGGGCGGGGACAAGGGCACGCCTTCTTTTGATTCAGATGTAAGGAACATATTTATATATTTACATTTACATTTACATTTAGGGCAACCAAAGCGACTTAGCTCCTACCTTGTGACCGAAAGGTTATTTATGCCTCAAAATGACACGATGGTCACATTCATGGGGGTTATACAGTATTTGAATGATTACACAGCACACCCAGTCGGTCTCACCCTTTAAAGGGTCAATACAACCAGTAACACACACACACACACACACAACATATGTGTGTTTGTGTGTGTGTGTGTGTGTGTGCATATATAATATATCAAATGATATATACTAATTGGTTGTGCGTTGTGAGGCAAGCAAATCGGCTCCCGGCCAACAGGACTGGAGCAGAAATCATTTGTATTTTGACCACAGAGGCGATGATACAACTCCCACAGTAGCAATGGTTGGTGCCATGTGTTGTGTCGTCTGCACACTTCACACACTCTCTCTCTCTCTCTCTCTCTCTCGCTCTCTCTCTCTGTCTCTCTCTCTCTCTCTGTCTCTCTCTCTCTCTCTCTCTCTCTCTCTCTCCACGGCCTAGCGCTAGCCTTAGCGCTTCGACGCATTACCCTTTAACGATGGCTTAGTCGGTAATGTGGAAACCCGGGAACCGTTGCCATCGGTTTTTTGGATTATTATATTAATATTCAAAGCAAACAATCCCGGGTCAAATCACACCTCTCTCAGTGTTGTGTTGTGTTGTGTTGTGTGGGTCCGGTCCGCTCCATTAAATATCGACAGTGTGTTGAAGTGATAACTCACTTGTGTGTCTTTACATGCTCAATTGAATCGGCAAAACCAGTCGCCGTGATACAGCCCAGTGTTGTTGATTCATCTTGTCTTATCGGCTTCCGTGGGGGTGGGGGGGTGGGGGGGGTGTACATAGAGAGATTTTCAGCGCAAATATGGATTACATATATTTGTGTGTGTGTGTGTGTGGAGGGGAGGGAAGGGGGGGGTGATTTGAGAAGCGCACGGGGGAATTCCTTCTACATCATCGTCCTATAAATCATGTCTTTAAACCGCTCGCTCGAAGCAGCCGTTTAACACAAACGCCCCCCCCCCCGCGCGCGCGCACACACACTGACACACACACATACACACACACACACACACACACACACACACACACACACACACACACTAGTGCCACACACACGACTATACTCTCAGGCAGACGCAAACCAATGGCCGACCACACGTCACATCGTGGGTGGGGGGGTGTGTGTGTGTGTGTGTGTGTGTGTGTGTGTGTAAGAAGAGACCGCAAAGGGAAATGAAGAAAAAGAAAAGATAAAGGCAGCAGCATCGATAGAGATAGAGAGCGAATGAGGCCTGAAAGCGGAGACGGAGACGGAGACGGAGACGCGGGGAGCGAGACGAGAGTGTAAGAGACTCAGTCCTGTGCCCAGGTTGGTTGGCACGTCGTCGTCGTCGTCGTCGTCGTCGTCGACAGCGGAGTCGGCTGCCAAGCTGGTAATTGGATCGGGCCAGCCCCCTTTCTTTTTCGATAGACGAGCGGACCGAGAGATGAGAAGGAGACGAGATCGCCGAAATCCCCCTAAAAGAGAGAGACGGAGAGAGAGAGAGAGAGAGAGAGAGTGAGGGGGTCCCGAGGGGCCAGCGGGGGGCCGTACCGACGCTTAAGCTGATGAAACTCGGCGTCGGGACTCCGGCCACCCTGCCCCCTGCCAGAGCGCCGTTGTCGTCGAAGCGACAGATCTGATTTTCATAAATTTCATCTCTCTATCTGTCTCCATCTCTCTCTCTCTCTCTCTCTCTCTCTCTCTCTTCTCTCTCTCTCTCTCTCTCTCTCTCTCTGTCTCTCTTCCTCCCCCCTCCACCCTATGCAGTATATATATCTATAAAGACTTTAGCGTGAAAGATTCTAATCTGATCTACATATAAATGAAATGTCTGCGAGCTACAGAATAGTTTATATTAATAACTGGATGTTTGGAGTGAATGAGAGATAAAGACGCACAGAGGGAGGGAGGGAGGGAGGCAGGGAGGGAGGGAGGCTGTTACAGTTGTATTACAGTGATACCTGGGTGTAATGGATGTCTGGTGCAGAATAAGGCTGTACTATACTGAGTCCAATTGAGGGGGCCGTGTGGTTGTGTCAGCGTTATGGAGGTGCTCGCCTCTAAATCCCCCCATGGTTAGAGAGAGATTGGGACACACACACACACACAGTCGCTCGCACACACACACACACACAGTCGCACACACAGAGACACACACACACACACACACACAGCACTAAGCACAGCTGTATAAAGGTAGTGACGTTCTTCCAGTCCAGCCATGGATTTGGCCCGGGGAGGGGAGGGGAGAGGAGGGTCATTGGAGGCGATGCCAAGGGTCAGAAGGTGATAGGGTGGCTGATAATCCTCCAATCGGGTCTCATTGGGAGCGATGCAATGCGAACGTGCACCAAGACACACACACACACACACACACACACACACACACACACACACACACACACACACACGCAAGCACACATACACATGTAAATACACAACACACAACACACACACACACACAAACACACACACACAAACACACACACACACACACACACACACACACACACACACACACACACACACACACACACACACACACCACACAACGTGTATGAAAGCGGTAAGAATAATCAAGGAGTTGGCGGAGACGGAGACAATTGAGGAAGCGACCCATGTCGAGGGGGGTGGAGGGGGGGGCGGTAGAGAACAAAAGAAGGAAGGGAAATTAAAGTGAGGAGAGGAGAGCAGAGCAACAGAGGACGAGATAGATAGGAAAGGGAAGACGAGGACGGAGACGAAGACGAAGGGGGGAGAGGAGAGGGGGGGGGGGGGGGGGGGGGGGGGGAGGAAGAGGAAGAGGAGAAGACAGGTCACGGGAGGTGAGAATGGTGTCAAGGAAAAGGAGAGAGGAGAGAACAAGGAGAGACAAACCAGGGGAGGCCAGACAGGGACAGGATGAGAGAGAGAGAGGGAGAGGAGAAGAGAGAAGAGAGAGAGGAGGGAGAGAGAGAGAGGAGAGAGCGAGAGAGAGGGCGGGGGGGCGGGATGTGTCACGGTAAATAGGCCACGCTGAGCCACAGGAGGAAGAGTTGTTGTTGTGGCCGGAGGAGGAGGTAGCGACCCTCGTCCTCGATCCGGGGGTCTGATGATGTGCTTTCACGAGCGTCCCGGGGGGCCTCCAGGGACGAGAGCGGAGGCGCGGCGGGGTGGGTAGCTCGTCCGTGTGTAAACAGCAGATGTGGTGTTGCCACGAGACCACCACCACCACCACCACCATCACCACCACCACCATCACCACCACCACCCTCCCCCGGCGGGCTCCACTTGCGAAGGCGACTGTTGAGTTGAGTTTTGCTCCCACCGCCGAACCCGGAGCCCCATCTGCCCCCGTTTGCGCTGACCTCATCAGCTAACGTGCGCCGTCGCCGCCGCCGTCGCCACGGGAACCACCGGCGTCGCAGCGACAATTTTCGGGATTCAGCTGCGATTAGCGCCAAGTGTTGCTTCCATTAGCCCCTTAACACACACCGCAGTCAGCAGTGGAGCGAGGCAGGTTCGAACATGCTCTCTCTCTCTCTCTCTCTCTCTCTCTCTCTCTCTCTCTCTCTCTCTCTCTCTCTCTCTCTCTCTCTCTCTCTCTCTCTCTCTCTCTCTCTCTCTCTCTCTCTCTCTCTCTCTCTCTCTCTCCCTCTCTCTCTCCAGCGGCGTCTCTCTCCATCAGCTCTCTCTCATTAATAGTGTGAACCCTGAGCTGGCTGTCTCTTAATAGGTTTTTTTTCCTGAACCTAGCCACTCCATCAATAACCATTATGAGGTGTTCACGGGGGGGGGGGGGTGTGGTGCGGGGGGGTCGGGCTTCATAACTTGAAGACCCCCCCCCCCCCCCCCCCCCAAACCACATGTCTTATTACCCACAAATCCCACCTTGTTCCGTTCCGACATACTCAATCTTTATTGACTCGGCCCCCACAACGCAGGCAGTAAACAAGTCATTTTCCATAAGGGACGGGCGGGCGAGTCGAAAAACACACGAGCGGAAAGTCAAAAAAACAAAACCTAATTATTGCGAGAAGGAGAAAGGAAAAACACTTTTATACTTTATACTTCTACTAGGACTTAGACCGACCGTAAAAATTTGTAAATCTGTTCTTTTATTTTTTATTATTCCGCTGTTTATTTCTCGATTGTTTTTATCGTGCTGCCACGCAACCCCGGCACGAGAATTTCCTGCGGGATTAATAAAGTTCGATCTTATCTTATCTAATCTTATCTTATCTAAGACGAAGACGAAGAAGAAGAAGAAAAGGAAGAAAACACAACAAATCAAGGAAAAAGTCAACTGAAAATGGATCGCTGGCCAAAACAACACCAACAACACAAATGTATGACTGAGTCTTTCCACTGGAAGTATATGACCATGTGTGTTGTAATTGAGGAAGAGAGGTGGTGTGTGTGTGGGTGTGTGTGGTCGTGTGGTGTATGATTGTGGTGTGTGTGTGTGTGTGTGTGTCTGTTTTTCTCCAGTGTCTCACCGTCTGCCGGCCGGCAAGATGATTGTCATTCCATGCCGTCTCGCACATTCTCTTGCTGGCTGTCAGTGACCATTCAGCTGTACATTTGGGAGCACGCTGGGCTCCTGTGAAGGTTGTCATAGCAATGGCACACAGTCTCCGTCAATGTGGATCTCCCTCCCTCTCTCTCTCTCTCTCTCTCTCTCTCTCTCTCTCTCTCTCTCACTCTCCCTCCCTCTCCTTTCTTTCTCTGTCTGTTCTGTCTCGTTTGGCCGCCCGTCTCCGCCGCCGCTCGCTTCTGTCTGAGAACGAGGCGAGGCGTCGACGGAACGAACGAACGAACGAACGAACGAACGAACGAGCATTCTGGACGTGTGGCGGTTGACATTAGCGATGCTGTTGCTGTTTTTGTTGTTGTTGTTGTTGTTGTTGTCATCGTCCATATTCATATTCCATATTCCCCAACATGTTGCCTTTCACCGGGTTAGGATATGATTTCCTGCTCACCAACAACCCTAGACTGTCGCTGATGGGTTTGGTGTGTGTGTGTGTGTGTGTGTGTGTGTGTGTGTGTCTGATGTGTGTGTGTTGTGTGTGTGTGTGTGTGTGTGTGTTAGGGCCACGTGATTCAGGGAAAAAACGATGAGATTCGCAATTTTTCTTATAATTGAGAATTTTCTCCGATATAAACGGTTCTATGATTATTACGTCTTGTAATGTTTATATTAAATGTATAGGCACTGCATTGTAACAGCATTACATTCACTTTGTGTCATTGTGCCGCGTGACTGTTCACTCAATTGGGCCGAGGGTCCGCGTACAGTACGTAACGCGCCACCATATCCCGATACGCTCTACATATTAAACATATTATATTATATTATATTATATTATATTATATTTAACGCGCGTCGGCGAGCCTCTCGATCGCGTCGCCAGCGGTTCACATTCAGGCCCGTAGCGGCGTGCTGAGAATTTAAGGTTTCAAGGTTAAAATCAAAGTTCCCCGCGCCGCACGACAGGATGAATATTCATATCTCGTCGCCGTCCACCACGATATGAATGGATTTGACTAAACAGCGGTTAATCCGACGGTCGGTTGTGGAGTTTTTTCTCCTCCTCTGAATAACGACGGCGTATATATATTCGGGCGGAATAACGATTTGTTTACGTCGCATTATCTGCGCTTTCCCCCCCCGATAGCTTATTTGTATTCGGGGGTGCGTCCCCGCCGTCGAGTATCTTTGAGTTGATTTAATGCAGCAAATGGCCCGAATATAAAAAAACAAAAACGCGGCCGAATCGCGGAATAGAAATGAGATCGCGGTGAGGTATGAATCGAGATCACGATTTTATTATTATTATTATTATTACGATTAATCGGGCAGCCTCAGTGTGTGCGCGCGTGTGTGTGTGTGCTTGTTGTGTGTGTGCTTGTGTGTGGTGTGTCGTGGTGTGTGTGCGTGTGTGTGCGTGTGTGCATGTGGTGTGTGTGTGTTGTGATGTGTGTGGCATGCGTGATGCTCGATGTTATTTCTTTCTCGTCATCCTTCCTTCATTTTGCCCCACTTTTTTCCCGCCCCCTAGTGGCCTGCGATACCCGTCTGTCTGTCCATCTGTCTGTCTGTCTGTCTGTCTCTCTCTCGCTCTCTCTCTCTCTCTCTCACCCGCCCGTCGCCCTCACCCAAAAAACCCCTCAGGAACTATCTTAATAGCGAGGAGCACCGTGCCATGTAATGCTCTGTAGTGCAACGTTCGTACTCAAGAGCCATACAATATGTTCACAACATAAATAACTCCAGCAGGTAAGAGTAACACACACACACACACACACACACACGCGCCATGACAGATTACAGAGACAAACACTTAACACAAATATAATAAATAAACAGCAGGGGGCTAATAACTTGAAATACTATTCATCAAAAGAAGCAAATATTGCCGTGGCATTTTAATTTGCAATTGCTGCAGAAGTCGGACTAATTATACCATTTGATCGAGAGTGTTTCTTTTTTTTTTATTTACTTTTTTTTCCTCTATTTTCCTTGTGTCATCATGTCACCGGCTCGACCAAAAAAATGTTAAAAAATCGAAGCCCCGACCTGGCGTGTTGTGGTATTCTGTAATTATGATGAATACAAAGTAGGTGGCATTTGCAGCATTTTTCCAACCGTAGTTGTCCTCGACCTCCCAAAACCTTCACTCTCTCTCTCTCTCTCTCTCTCTCTCTCTCTCTCTCTCTCTCTCTCTCTCTCTCCACACGCAATGTTTCTGTGGCATTTGCGGAGGTGTGTGTGTGTGCGTGTGCGTGTGTGTGTGTGTGTGTGTGAGTGACAGTGGAGAGAGAGAGAGAGAGAGAGAGAGAGAGAGAGAGAAGGAGAGAGATGTGTATCTCGGGCAGTAATTTAATCAAGGTCTGCTACTGTTAAACACGGGATTTCTAGGGGGCGTCGACGGTTATTGACAAAAATCCACGCAAATGTCAGCCTCCCCCCCGAATGCACGCGTTCTGATTCTATTTAATTTAGTAACGCTGTCGGGCTTAATAGCCGGGAGTCAGGGAGTCAGAAAGAATAGAGAGACAGAGAGAGAGAGCGGGGTGAGAGAGAGAGGGAGGGAGGGAGGGAGGGAGAGAGGGAGGGCAGCAAGAGATATCAAGAACGGGACCACAGGGGCGAGAGAGCAGGAGAGAGAGAGCGGTAGAGCGAGAGAGAGAGAGCAAGCTAGGGAGGAGAGAGAGCAAGAGAGAGAAAGGAGAGATAGAGAGAGAGAGAGAGAGAGAGAAAGCAGGAGGGGGAATGAGCAAGAGAGAGGAAAGAGAGCAATAGCAGGAGAGAGGGATGACAGAGCAAGAGAGAGAGAGGAGAGAGAGAGAGGACAGTAACAGAGAGAGAGAGAGAGAGAGAGAGAGAGGAGAGAGGACAGTGAGAGAGAGAGAGGAGAGAGAGAGAGAGAGAGAGAGAGAGAGGGGACAGTGAGTGAGGAGAGTAGCTCAAGTGCATCGTAGATTCCCATCTTTGGTTCTCTTCCTGGGAGGTCTGGTGTCAGGTCCCTTCCTCTCGACCGCCCCCCCCCCCCCCCCCCCCCCCCCCTTCTCTTCCGGTGTCAATCTGCTGCTCCTCTGCTCCTCCCTCTCAGT
>PIJE02002414.1:13799-16299 GCA_002895965.2 Coryphaenoides rupestris | reverse complement strand
TCATTTCATCAAACCCTCAGCTCAGAAGCCATGAGTGACCCCTGCTGGAGTTCACCGGCTACTGCACCCAAACACCGCAAACACCGCAAACAGCTGCCCAGAGAGCATCTATTTAGTGGGACTGAAGCAACGACAGTTAGGTGAAAAAAAACGGAGAAGAGATTGCCGGAAACAGAGCGAGAGAGAGAGAGTGTGGGGAGAGAGAGAGAGTGTGGGAGAGAGAGAGAGATAGAGAGAGAGAGGGGGAGACAGAGAGAGAGAGAGAGAGAGAGAGAGAGAGAGAGAGTGTGGGAGAGAGAGAGAGAAAGAGAGAGAGAAAGACACAGCGAGAGAGAGACAGAGAGAGAGAGAGAGAGAGAGATGTTGTCTGGCTCTTATTGTCTGTCTTCTACTTTTTAGCAGACAGCCACTCACACACACACACACACACACACACACACACACACACCCCCACACACACACACACACACACATCCCCACACACACACACACCACACACACCCCCACACACACACACACACACACACCCCCTCTCTGAAGGTATAGGCTAATCTTAGTGTGTGTCAGAGCGCTCCAGCTATCATCATTACCGGGACAGCCTCTGCAAAGTGCACTTAAAGTCATTTACATCGCTCCCGCGCCGGGACAGGACACGTAATTGCCCCGCGACACGGTAATTCACCGCGTGTTCGCCTGCTGGGGCGTCGCTGTGGTGGCAGAGGTGGTGGTGGAGGTGGTGGAGGAGGTGGTGGTGGTGGTGTTGGAGGTGGTGGTGGTGGTGGTGGTGGTTCTGCTAGCGTACCTTAGCGCAGAGATACAAGTTTGCGTCGTGGCAACAACACGCGGCATCCTCCGCTACGGCGACGTTCACGACGTCATCCACCTCCGCTAACGTGACCTGCTCTCACGTACAGTGTAGGGGAAAGGCGCTCTGGGGGGCGTGGTCCTGGAGGGGGGGCGTGGCCCTTGAGGGGGGGGGGGGGGCGTGTAGACTGGTGAGCGGTTCCAGACGTGCGGAGGACAGCTGTGTGTGTGTGTGAGTGACTGTGTGTGGGCGACTCGCTGATGTGTAAATGGTTTCTTTTGACTGGGTAAATACGAGGGCATGTGGTGTGTGTGTGTGTGTGCGTGCGTGCGTGTGTGTGTGTGTGTGTGTGTGTGTGCGTGCGTGCGTGCGTGCGTGTGTGTGTGTGTGTGTGCTTTAGTTTCAATGTATGCATGTCTATGGATGAGGGGGGGGGGGGTTGGGGGTGTCGGGGTGATGAATAGGTCAGCAGGTGCTTTCACTTCACACGGGGCCGTCTGTTCTGCTAATCCCACCGACTGCTCTGCTGCTGACCCCTCAGCCTGCGTGAGGAGACCCACGGTGGAGAGCCACGTATCGCCTGACCGCCGGCTGCCAGGCGAGATGTTTGTAGCTTCGTAGGATTACGGGGACTTTTATGGGGAAAGAACTTAGGACTCGTTGACCTCACGATGATGACCGCATCGCCGCTCGACGTGGCATCACGCAACGAGCATATATGGCACCGCTAGCGCCCTGGGTCGCGTTAGCGCCCTGAAGACTGCTGGAGTGGACCCCGGTGGAAATCTGGAGGTCTGAGGGTCTTCCTCCTGGATCTACTGGAGCCAGTCTGGAGAAGAGGAGGAGACACCACCTCCTCCTTCCTGCCTCTGCTGGCCCCTGGAGGAGAACAGCCGTCCACCGCCGCCATCGCAGGGAACATCAAGCAGCTGTGGCACAGAACCAAACAACGGCCCCAATCACTGATTCAGTCCTAATCACGGATTCAGTCCCCAATCACTGATTCAGTCCTAATCACAGATTCAGTCCTAATCACAGATTCAGTCCTAATCACAGATTCAGTCCTAATCAGGGATTCATAGCCAGCCCCCCTCTAAACCCAGCGGAGTTTCGTGTGGAAATGACTTCTCCCAGTCCCAAATATTCGTGTTCCGGAATCCATCATGGGAGCACCGTTGTAGCGGTGGACCGGCCTCGACCGCGATGAAGAGGAGGAGGAGGAGGAGGAGGGGGAGGGGGAACTGCTGCACGCCGGCACCTTCAGCTGCTCAGGGTCTCAGGGTCCGCGCTTGCTGTTGATGGCTGCTCTTCTGTTTCTGCCTTGTGTGGTGTGTGTGTGTTCCTGTGTGTGTGTGTGTTCCTGTGTGTGTGTGTTCCTGTGTGTGTGTGTGTGTGTGTGTTCCTGTGTGTGTGTGTGTGTGTGTGTGTGTGTGTGTGTGTGTGTGTGTGTGTGTGTGTGTGTGTGTGTGCCGTTTGAATCACCCCACGCCAAGGTGGCTAATGAGCAACATGGAGGGATATTAGCTTGCCTCGCGGTGGAGAGTATAGAGAGACATAGAGGGAGGGAGAGAGAGAGAGGGAGGGAGGGAGGGAGGGAGGGAGGGGGAGATGCTCGACCAGCCAGGAGTGTAACAGGCATCTTGTCTTCTTTCCCTTTCTTCTCGCTGGCGCTCCAGAGCGGCGTGAGCCTCCAAA
>PIJE02002413.1:35761-40761 GCA_002895965.2 Coryphaenoides rupestris | reverse complement strand
GCGCTATACAAGTCTCCGGGGGTTCAGGTGTTAAACAGGCTGCTTTTGTTCTGCAATGCTCGGTCGGGTGTGTGTGTGTTCCTCTCTTGGTGTTTCCAGAAGTTGTTTCTCGAAGTTGTTTTCAGTTGAACTTCATGACGACGTGCGCTTTGTCCCCCCCCCCCCCGCTGCGTCATTATTCAACGTGTTGCGTGTTGTTTTGCGTGTGCTTTCCATCGAGTGGTGAGTAGGCAGGCTGGTTTATGTCGGCTCTGTTGCGCTTCTTGCATGACTTGGCTGTATTCGTGCATCTCGGCTGCGTATCCTCAAGCGTGTATATATATGTTCCTGTGTGTGTTTTAGTGGGCAGTTATTCGAAGTACAATCACACACACCGCAATCAGGTATGATGCGTACGTATGCACGCCGTTGACACGCTGCGAGAGGGTCACGCGTTTGTGACCCCGACTGGGACGTTTGGTCCGGATGTGCGTTCGATTCATGCGTTCTCAGTTTGAACAGTTTGCTCGTTTGTTCTGTATTTATTCTTATACCTGCAACATATAGCCTTCCAACGTATAGTTTTCCAATTAGCAGCATCGAGTGGCTTCAATTATAGCTACAGTAAAATAATATATATACTGTATATATATTTAAATATATATATTTAAATATGCGGGCCCCCCAAAGGGAATTTGTGAACAGCCAAAGTGGCATGTCTGTTACATATTTACATGTTGCTGCTCCTTTGTTCGTCAAATATTATTCAGAAGTGTGTGTGTGTGTGTGTGTGTGTGTGTGTGTGTGTTTGATGACATGCGATCAAACACAATTGAGCAAAAATTCCTGTTCACGTCACAATCCCTATAATTATCTCGCCACGCATTGTGCAGATACACCAGACACTACGGTAAACGGGAGATACAACAGACCGCGCGGTAAACCAGAAGCTACCACAGGCAGTACGGCAAACGGGAAGCTACCACAGACAGTACGGTAAACCAGACGCCGTAAACTGTGAAGGAATTCGCTCATAGTTTAACAGGGCTTATTGCGTAATGGGCACCTCGTAAAGTGGTGTTCACTAACTCACACCTGCCACACGCCACTTGAAAGTGTTAGTAATACTCATTACTAGGAGTAGTACTTTAGGAGTCGTAGTACTTTAGGAATAGGCTTTCAACGGGCCGGTGCTGTTTGACCCCGGGGGTCACGGCGAGATGGGGTTTCACATTTTTATTGCGTAACTCTGTTGATAAGTTACCAGTGTACATTACGGATTATTCTTGAATGCTATTCTTTCGTAGGCCTATAGCATTCTGCACGTGTCAACCATGAGAAATAATACACTTTTATTGCACGATATTCTAAAATAAATTACCACTATGAATAGCGTCCATACTGCAGAATATGGATCACATTATAGCACAGAATATTACATTCATCTTTAGTGCAAAATGCTCCATGCTTGACCCTTTCTTCCCACTGATGAATAGGGTTATGTTTAATCTGAGTGGACTTTGCACCAGAGTGGACCAGACCAAAACACACCAAATATTTATTTATTATCTCTCTGTCGATCTATTTTTTGTATTATTCTCTCTTAACCTGCCTTGTACCTTTGATTTCACTCACACATTTTATGACTTTATCTTGTACTTTTTATCTTTCTCTTACTCTTGTTTATCTAATGCTGAGAGTCCTTGCCTTTGGTGTTTCCTCAATACAGATTTACGATGGCGTTTCCTCACTTCATGTTTTTATTGAGTGTTGAGGGTTTTATTAATTGTAAGGTTTCTTTCTGCTCTCTGTGGGAGGGGGAAGTTGGTGGGGTCTGGATTGTTTTTTATTGTGCCTTTTTTTTTTTTATGAAAAGTGCTATACAAATGGTGGTCAGGATGTTTGACTCCCAGCTAAAAGGTTGTGGGTTCAGATCCCAATGTTACCAGTCTAACCTGTGGGCATCCTTCGGCAAAATGCCCTCCATCATACACACGTATATCTATAGATATATAGATATAGATATATTTCTTGGGGTGTATATATTTATCCACCTCCGTACTTTAAGACTGATGAGGAGGGAGGGAGGGAGAGAGGGAGGCTGAAGGGGGAAGGCGGGGGACTCGCAGTACAATGGCTCTTTATGATAAGCTGAGGGGCGACAGTGTATTAACCTATCTCTCTCTGTCGCTCTCTCTCTCTCTTTCTCCCTTTATTTCTCTCACTCTCTCCCACCGTCTATCTCCCCCAGAGTCTTATGACCGGCTGTCAGGCGCTCTGTAGTGTGTGTGTGTGTGTGTGTGTGTGTGTGCTCCAGGGGGGATGGGGGGGGGGATTTCAGGGTGATTAGAACTGGTTGTGCAACAAGTGCCAAGCCATAGCCCTGTGGAAACACACACACACCCACACCCACACACACAGCCATATGACACTCAATGGGATCCGCAGAACCTGCACAAATCCGTGACATGTGGTTCAGGTTAGAAGCCACTGGAGGCGCACCTATATATATATATATATATATATATATATATATCCATGCAGTATATATTATACTATACTGTACACATATATACACATACACACCTCTTTATCTCAGAGCTTCAATGTCCAATAACTGGATAATAATCCAGAGACCAATGAATGAGTTCCCTGGAAGTGGAACCAGCCCCGAATGAAATGAGACAAACGGGGCTGGTCATGGGAGGGAGTCTTCATTATAGGACATTGTTGGCCATTAAAGGTATTTTTGGGCGGTCATCTGTCAGCCTGCAGTTGCTTGCTCCTTGCTCAATGACAACTTACACAGAATTCAGTGTTTTCACAGGCAAAAGTAGAAACAAAACCCGTGCCTTAAGTGCCTCGCAATGTTTGATGCTAGCAGTAGCAACCAGCGGAACAACTTATGTTAGTTCTGAGCTCGCACCGCTGTACTTACTTACTGTACATCCATCCAGTTTACTGTAATCTCCCTTTTATTCTCCTGTAAGCTCCTCTAAGTAACTCCAGGTAATGGTCGGTGCGCCGGGCAGTTTAAACAACGCCGATAGAGATGGAGTCCTCGACCGAAATACTTTTCTCATGACGGATTTATTCAACATTTGACTGATGAATTATGGCCGTCGGCGGAGTTCGGAAGGTTGATGTAGTGTCCTCTTCTCGAATCCTCTTCCCAAATGCACCATCTGGGATTAATAAAGTCTTGTCTTGTATTATATCTTATACATTGTATATATATGAACACAGAGAGGGTGAAGATGTGGGATTTAGGGAGGTTCAAACTGCTTGTACTACTACTACTACTACTACTACTACTACTACTACTACCACAACTGCAGCTATTTACTCCATGAAACAAGATCTGGCAACTAGCAAGTTTCTCAACCACAAAAGACACCCATCTACGAGTCAGTCCCTCCAGGAAACCTTTTTCCATACATTTTATCCTTCTCCCTCGGTGGGAACATCTCCACACCGGCTTCTTCACGCACAATGTTATGTCATCACGGACACAAGTTTCACACAGACTTTAATGACAAACCTACAACTGTGGTTTTTTTTTGGTAACATTCCACTGTTCTATGGCTGGAATGGTTGCCATCAACATTTTCGTATGACGCCCGGAAAGACACCGTGGGTCTACCTTGGGTGTGTCAGGTTAGGCCCAGGGTGTGTGTCAGGGCCCAGGGTGTGTGTCAGGACCCAGGGTGTGTGTCAGGGGCCCAGGGTGTGTGTCAGGGCCCAGGGTGTGTGTAAGCGCCCAGGGTGTGTGTCAGGGCCCGGGGTGTGTCAGGGCCCTGTGTGTGTGTGAGGGCCTGGCGTTTGTCAGGTCCCGGTGTGTGTCAGGGCCCAGGGTGTGTGTCAGGGCCCAGGGTGTGTGTCAGGTCCCGGTGTGTGTCAGGGCCCAGGGTGTGTGTCAGGGCCCAGGGTGTGTGTCAGGTCCTGGTGTGTGTCAGGGCCCAGGGTGTGTGTCAGGTCCTGGTGTGTGTCAGGGCCCGGGGTGTGTGTCAGGGCCCGGGGTGTGTGTCAGGTCCTGGTGTGTGTCAGGGCCCAGGGTGTGTGTCAGGGCCCAGGGTGTGTGTCAGGGCCCGGGGTGTGTGTCAGGGCCCAGGGTGTGTGTCAGGGCCCAGGCTGTGTGTCAGGGCCCAGGGTGTGTGTCAGGGCCCGGGGTGTGTGTAAGCGCCCGGGGTGTGTCAGGGCCCAGGGTGTGTGTAAGCGCCCAGGGTGTGTGTCAGGGCCCAGGGTGGGTCAGGGGCCTGAGATGTGTATCAAGCTGAAGACATTGAAAAGTAACATGAACAGCTTGAGTCAGACAAACCATCCTGAACTGCAAAGAGCTTCTTGAATTCTTGAACAAATAGACGTAGACCACAGACATATCTTTGTTGCTATGGTTACAGATCAGAGATAAGTTGGTGGTAAGTTAGCATGACTTTGGAGTTTGGAGCATGACAATCTTCCACAGATGAATAATTAGTTCATTGCCTCGGTGGGTAATGTATAAGCACACGTGGTGGAACACGTTGGTAAAAAAAGTTATTCAAACAAAGGGTTACTGAGGACTGCTGAACAAATGACATTTATGAAACTCTCCCCTCTCAATGGCAAGGAACTGAAACTGTCACTTGTGTGTGTATGTGCTGTGTGTGTGTGTGTCTGTGTGTGTGTGTGTGTGTCTGCATGCCAGGCTGTGTGTGCCGGAGGGTCTGTGTGGTGCTGTGTGTGTGTGTGGTTGTGTGTGTGCACGCTGGGTTGTGTGTGTGTGTGTGTGTGTGTGTGTGTGTGTGTGTGTGTGTGTGTGTGTGTCTGTGTGTGTCACACTCACACACACACACACACACACACACGGGGTCACTTGGGGACAAGTTCACTTGTAGACATTTGATTTGCAAATATATTAAATATTCGTCTGTTTTTCCTCTCGTAGGGTGAACTTGCACAGCGGACCAAGGAGTAAGAAAGTCGTGGACTCGAGGTGTTTGAGTCGTAGCGTCCCGCGGCCGCGTGCACCCCCCCCCCCC
>PIJE02002413.1:15000-35741 GCA_002895965.2 Coryphaenoides rupestris | reverse complement strand
GGAGAGAGATAAAATTTTAGTGGGGGGGGGGGGGGGGGCGTTTAGCTGGGAAAAAGGAAGGAAGCGACATGTAAGCGTGTTCGTGATTATTGTGCTCTGAATGCACAAGCTTGAGCAGGTTGCAGTTCACTTACCCGCCAAAGGGGGCAGTAATGAGAAGGTATTTGTGATTCTTGCATATAGTACCAATTTAAGACACCATACATTTCAGGGTCGCTTTCCATATCTTTATCCATGTAAAAAAAAAAAAAAAACTTTATTTAGCCACGTAGATTAAAAATCTCCTTTTCGAGGGCCAAGAGGACAGCGCGAACAAACGACAACACAAAGGACATTTGGCAAAAAAAATCAAAATTTGACGACAGAAAGAAAGAGCAAAAAAAGAATCAGAATCGCAAAAACAAACGACCACACGGCGACCTCACGGTCAGGGAATGAAAACCGACCAGCCACCGACCTCGTTGAAGTGCGTGTTGATGTACTCGCGGCTGTGTTGGTGCAGGTCAGTGCAGCCGATACCTTCGGCGAAGCGGGCGATGCCGATGACGTTGGCGGGCTCCAGGTGCTTCACCAGGAAGTCGCAGCAGGCCTTCGCCACGTCGTCCATTTGGTACCTGGTCGGACGACACGGTGCACACACACACACACACGGGGGCTGTAAAGTTTTGTATGTGTGTTATGCTGGCATGAGACCAATGACTTTATGACAGGAGCTGCAAAGACAAAGAAACTGCAAGGTCACTTCAGCAGGTTTTTGCCTGATGCTGTGACAAATGTGAGCCAAACAGAAACACCAGAGACAGTCTAGTTCCTGGAGTAATGAGTAAGTCATTTGAGTCATTTGATTTATTGCTTTGAATATGATGATTTATCACACAACTGGAGTCACCCACCAGACCGGTCTCACCTCATTGCACCCAGCAGAATATGCAGCACGCACTTGTCCCCCACGGTGATGCGGGCGGTGTACGCAAAGTCGATGAGCTTCCCCACCACCAGGGGGCAGACGTCGCGCAGGGTCACCTCGGAGGCACGGCCCTCCTTGAAGCTGCTGGTGAACATCGCTCTGAAGTAAGGGCTACAGGAGGCTAGCACCAGCTTGTGCACCTTGTCAAAAAAAAACACAAAAAAATGATGCGGTAGGTAAGACGTGAGAGTTGTAGAGAGAAGAAGAAGAAGAAGACGAAGAAGAAGAAGAAGAAAAGAGCACAAACAACCGAAATGGGGTGTCCCACCTTGAAGTCCACGGTGCGCTCCTTCTGCGTGACGTGCAGGACGAGGTCGCACAGCATCTCGTCGCGACGGAACTCGTCCATGGCGTTGAGCGCCCGGGAGGCGTGGCTCTCGATGGTGTACTCCAGGTAGCCCATCCCGCTCATGGAGGGCACCGCGATGGCGGAGAAGTCCTTCTGTCTCGTGGGACGCTTTTTTCTGGTGCAATCCATTCTGGGAGGATGACTCCAGAGCTGGTTGGGGTGGTTGTTGTTGTTGTTGTTGATGTTGTTGTTGATTTTCAGTGAATAATGAGTGTCATCCTTTCTGCATCTCCTGAGCTCTGGTAATGGTTACAAAAAAGACCCCAACTAATGCTATTCCAGTGGGAGTCTGCACCTTAAGGCATGCTTCAAACCCGTCCATTTTGGATGCTCGGGGTACATATTCCAATGAGCTCAGGTCTTTCCCCAATTTTCACAGCTTCAAACCAATGTTGACGTCCTGAGAGATGTTGAGTCCGCGGCACAGCGGCGACACAAACCAGCGATCTAAAAAAACATCCAACAACGTGCATATCTAAAACTACAGACGGTGTGGATGTGAAAAAACATGCGTACGTGCAGTGTGTGTGTGTGTGTGTGTGTGCAAAATGTAGCACTTCCCAGTTTAAAGGTTACCACGGTCCATCATTGCTGCCCAAAGCTGAGTCAGAAGACAAGTCACAGTTTCCAAATCTTTAGTTCCGCCATGACTCAATGACTATCGCCTGTGAAGCAGTGAGTAAGGACTAGCGGTGCATTCTGGGGAACGGCGGCGGATGTTGGGGGGGGGGGGGGGGGGGGGCGGAACTAAAGATTTGGAAACTGTGACTTGTCTTCTGACTCAGCTTTGGGCAGCAATGATGGACCGTGGTAACCTTTAAACTGGGAAGTGCTACATTTTGCACACACACACACACACACACACTGCACGTACGCATGTTTTTTCACATCCACACCGTCTGTAGTTTTAGATATGCACGTTGTTGGATGTTTTTTTAGATCGCTGGTTTGTGTCGCCGCTGTGCCGCGGACTCAACATCTCTCAGGACGTCAACATTGGTTTGAAGCTGTGAAAATTGGGGAAAGACCTGAGCTCATTGGAATATGTACCCCGAGCATCCAAAATGGACGGGTTTGAAGCATGCCTTAAGGTACAGACTCCCACTGGAATAGCATTAGTTGGGGTCTTTTTTGTAACCATTACCAGAGCTCAGGAGATGCAGAAAGGATGACACTCATTATTCACTGAAAATCAACAACATCAACATCAACAACAACAACAACAACAACAACAACAACCACCCCAACCAGCTCTGGAGTCATCCTCCCAGAATGGATTGCACCAGAAAAAAGCGTCCCACGCGACAGAAGGACTTCTCCGCCATCGCGGTGCCCTCCATGAGCGGGATGGGCTACCTGGAGTACACCATCGAGAGCCACGCCTCCCGGGCGCTCAACGCCATGGACGAGTTCCGTCGCGACGAGATGCTGTGCGACCTCGTCCTGCACGTCACGCAGAAGGAGCGCACCGTGGACTTCAAGGTGGGACACCCCATTTCGGTTGTTTGTGCTCTTTTCTTCTTCTTCTTCTTCGTCTTCTTCTTCTTCTTCTCTCTACAACTCTCACGTCTTACCTACCGCATCATTTTTTTGTGTTTTTTTTTGACAAGGTGCACAAGCTGGTGCTAGCCTCCTGTAGCCCTTACTTCAGAGCGATGTTCACCAGCAGCTTCAAGGAGGGCCGTGCCTCCGAGGTGACCCTGCGCGACGTCTGCCCCCTGGTGGTGGGGAAGCTCATCGACTTTGCGTACACCGCCCGCATCACCGTGGGGGACAAGTGCGTGCTGCATATTCTGCTGGGTGCAATGAGGTGAGACCGGTCTGGTGGGTGACTCCAGTTGTGTGATAAATCATCATATTCAAAGCAATAAATCAAATGACTCAAATGTCTTACTCATTACTCATAACAAAACCGTAAAAAAAATCCTCCAGGAACTAGACTGTCTCTGGTGTTTCTGTTTGGCTCACATTTGTCACAGCATCAGGCAAAAACCTGCTGAAGTGACCTTGCAGTTTCTTTGTCTTTGCAGCTCCTGTCATAAAGTCATTGGTCTCATGCCAGCATAACACACATACAAAACTTTACAGCCCCGTGTGTGTGTGTGTGTGTGTGTGCACCGTGTCGTCCGACCAGGTACCAAATGGACGACGTGGCGAAGGCCTGCTGCGACTTCCTGGTGAAGCACCTGGAGCCCGCCAACGTCATCGGCATTGCCCGCTTCGCCGAAGGTATCGGCTGCACTGACCTGCACCAACACAGCCGCGAGTACATCAACACGCACTTCAACGAGGTCGGTGGCGTGCGGTTTTCATTCCCTGACCGTGAGGTCGCCGTGTGGTCGTTTGTTTTTGCGATTCTGATTCTTTTTTTGCTCTTTCTTTCTGTCGTCAAATTTTGATTTTTTTTGCCAAATGTCCTTTGTGTTGTCGTTTGTTCGCGCTGTCCTCTTGGCCCTCGAAAAGGAGATTTTTAATCTACGTGGCTAAATAAAGTTGTTTTTTTTTTTTTACATGGATAAAGATATGGAAAGCGACCCTGAAATGTATGGTGTCTTAAATTGGTACTATATGCAAGAATCACAAATACCTTCTCATTACTGCCCCCTTTGGCGGGTAAGTGAACTGCAACCTGCTCAAGCTTGTGCATTCAGAGCACAATAATCACGAACACGCTTACATGTCGCTTCCTTCCTTTTTCCCAGCTAAACGCCCCCCCCCCCTCCCCCCCTCAACTAAAATAGAAATCACCTCCCCAGAATCAGAGAGTCCTCAAGTTTTCATTTTTAAAGTTCAATCACAACATTTTCATATGCTGGCAAATTCACAGCGATTTGTGTTGAAGCAATGATGAAGACTCTTAACTCAAACTCTGTGTCCCCTGGGGTCGCAGGTCACCAAGGTGGAGGAGTTCTTCAACCTCACCCACTGTCAGCTCC
Organism: Coryphaenoides rupestris; assembly: GCA_002895965.2. Taxonomy (NCBI): domain Eukaryota; kingdom Metazoa; phylum Chordata; class Actinopteri; order Gadiformes; family Macrouridae; genus Coryphaenoides; species Coryphaenoides rupestris. The sequence continues at coordinate 31,489 of PIJE02002413.1, read as the reverse complement.
TGGAGCTCATCAGTCTGGACAGCATCAAGGTGCTCTGTGAGTCTGAGGTTTGTACTCCTGCCTGGCTCAAACTGGTCCTGTCTGGCTCAAACTGGTCCCGTCTGATTCAAACGTGTCCTGCCTGGCTCAAAGTGATCCTGTCTGGCTCAAACACTGGTCTTGTTTGGCTCAAACTGGTGCTTTCTGGCCATAGACTGGCTGGGTAGTCCATGCCTCATCAGATATCATCATGGCATATAATCTAGCATGTCCAAACTATGCCCGATATCATGTTCAAACTGCACCTGGGGGAATGACACGCAGCATATTAGGACCAAGGGGCGGGTTGAATACGAGACGCATTGTGTACACGGTTGAGCGACCCTTCTTCCCCCTTCAGTAGACTTTCTGTCGAACACTGAAAAAGGAAACGGCTCACTTTAATCCATAGTGTGACAATACACACATTCATGTTATACTGAAAGACAGACGTTAAAGTCTACTCCAAAACCACTAGCGGCGGTCATATAGGCTAGGCTCAGGAGAGACAGTACGTCCTTCGATGACACCAGCAGATGTGTGAGTTCCTGTGTTGTGTTGTGGTGTGTTGTGGTGGCGCAGGTGTACAAGGCCTGTACGGACTGGGTGAGATGGGACGTGGAAGGCAGAGCCCAGTATCTTCACGCTCTCCTCAACGCCGTGCACATCTACGCCCTGCCGCCCAAGTTCCTGAAGAACCAGCTGCAGTCCTGCCCCATCCTCAGCAAGGTACCACGATGACGACTTATCAAGTTTATTCATAGTACAGTGACTGGGTTTGATCTCCAAGGTCCACAGGCCTACCTGTACGCGTTTCAGCCATTTTGTTTCAAACGTCATGCTGTGTTTTTGAGGGAGAGTTAAAAAAAATCATTGGTTTGTCTTTCGCCTGAGCCAGGTATCGTCGTTTTATTTTGAGGATGTAGAAAAAAGCTGAACCCTAGACAGAGACCACAGTCTGGTCTCTGCTTTAAACAGCGTGCTGTGTTTTTGAGGCAGTTCAGTTTTTGAGGTTTGTTCTTTCATATTACCTTTCATAATGCGACCACCCCTCTGACAATTCACAGATGTAACCTTTCGGAAAAGATATCATTTTGAATTGTCATAATTCATCTTAATGAGTGCATTATTCTCATGCTATGGGCTATGGCCTCCAACATCCAGTACTCACTGTCCACCGGGTCACAATTAACTCTAATTAATTAAATGATGAATACAAATGAGTGCAGGCTCACTTGTCTCCCAGCATTATCAGATATGTTCTTGTACTCCAGAATAAAATAAGCTGGGTTACTCCCATGCTATGAATGAAGTGAAAGTACAACCTCAGTGTCGGTTCACATGGGGCAACGAATGCTCCATCATTATTATCAGTTAAAATACATTCAAGGTCAATGCTGTCAGTCATACTAAATGACGTTAGTCAGACTAAATGACCGATGATGAATGATGAATGATGACAACGCCGCTACCTTTGTTAATGAGTTGAGATGTGAGATCTGTCTCTCCAATTTCCTCCCAACTCCACTGTGGCAAATAACGCAGAAGTTTCATGCTGGAAACAAAAGCCGGAGGACTGATGAATCATTATTCCCAGTTTGTCTCGATTCGATTCCATACTTTGTACTTTGTGTTCCAGGACAACTGCTGCAAGGACTTCCTTTCCAAGATCTTCCAGGAAATGGCGTTGAAGAAGCCACGCCCCCCGGCTCCTCTCCGTGGCAACCAGCTGATCTATGTGGCCGGCGGGTACAGAGTCCACCCCTCACTTTCACACAACGTGACTCAGCAACGTCCGTGTTTCTTTGGTGTGGTTCACGTTCACGCTTTTGTTTTTGAGGACAGGGGGGCCTCACAGCTCTGTGCTTTCTTTTTAAAGAGCAGTGCCGCTAAGGGCCGTGTCTCATGAGGTACGATCGCTTCGTCAGGCGGTGACCGAGTACGATTTAACCCTTTGAGACTCTAACTGTGATCAAGGGCTACACAAATAAAATTGACTTGACTTGAACTGACTCTCCCCCAACCCCTTCCTCGACTCCCCCTCTGCTCAGCTTCCGCAGTGAGTCGTGTTCAGAGTACTCTTAGCATCTCCGCGCTCCAACACCCCGCACGGGTAGTAGGCAGTAGGTGGCCGGTCGTGCGCGCCTTGTATCGTACGGCGAGATCACCGTGGTTTCTTCCGCTCCAGGTTCCACGACCACTCGCTGCCCACCATGGAGGCCTACGACCCGGGTAGGAACGTCTGGCTGAAGCTGGCCGACATGGGGGCTCCGTGCAGCGGTCTGGGGGCCTGCGTGGTCTTTGGGCTCTTCTACACGGTTAGTCGAACCAACCTTGTTTTTATTTGGCCGCATTTCGGGGGCCGAAACCGCAACGCAAAGTGCCCAACAAAGAAAAAAAAGAGCGACGAACAAGATGACGAAAAGAACTGTCTTTTCGTCTGAGTCACAGTGACACGTTTGAGATGGTAGATCAACAGTCCGTTGCCGGTTTTCTTCCCCTTGTTGCCGGTTCCAGGTCGGCGGCAAGAACCTGTCGGACCAGACCAACACGGAGTCCAGCGCCCTGTGCTGCTACAACCCCATGACCAACTGCTGGTCCCAGCTGGCCTCGCTCAACAGCCCCCGAAACCGGGTGGGCGTGGCCGTGGTGGACGGCGCCATCTACGCCGTGGGGGGCTCTCAGGGCTCCGTCCACCACGACACCGTTGAACGGTAAGTGACGAGCGAGTTCAAATGGTCGCGTTGCCGCTCGGCTTGATAAACAGCCGTGGCTTTAAAGGACACGTCGATTGGGGATTCGACAACTGAAACGTATGTTTTTGTTGATGGTTTTTTTTTTACTGCTCGCAAGTCTTAAGCATCATTGAACAAAATTGCGCGTACATCTGATACCACTCGACTGATGGCTGGTTTAAGCAGCCTCACCTGGCCTGGGTGCTAGGTGGGGCTGCACACCTGTGGTGGTGCACTGTGGTAGTCAAGGCACACAGGTTAAACCGGCCATCAGCACACAGACACACACACACACACACACACTCGCAGACGTGTAACACCTACTAACATCTCGTTAACTCTCCAATAAACCGGTTTCTACAACAACAATAACAACAGGAGAGAGAGAGGCACGCCGATGCGTCACAGAGGATCGAGAGACGGCAGCTTAAATATCTGGACCTGTCAGGGGGGTCAAAGTCCTGTCGTGTGACAACCGGCCATGACAGCACTGTCGCCCGACAGCCAATGAGAGCGCAGGACATGTGCGAGAGGGAAAACAAGAGGGAGGAGTCATAAATGTCAGTCAAAATTCTTTCAAATGTATTTCCCTCCAACTCTCTCTGCAGAACAGACAATCCTTGCTGCGCTCGTCTCTCTTTCTCCCGTCCATATTTGATCATTTTTTCACCAATTTTGATATCTTGGTTATTATCCTAACTGTAGTATTAGCTGACATCTTTGATATCTTGGCATCAACATGACAGATGCATGTACAACCTAACCCTTTTTTGAAGTAATAAATAGCTGCCAGTTAAACTGAAGCGAGCTTCATGTATTCCTGTTGCTGGATGCGTGTCAAGACTCACAGGCCAGGAATGCCAGTCCTGTGGGGAATGCCTTCCGTCTGGTTGTTGGTTGACACAAGGTCATCTCTCCGTTTTGTCGCTTGTCGCCTGTTTCTCAGACAAAGCAAGGGCATCACTTCGGGTCCTGGTAACGTTATATGGACGTGTAATTATTTGTTACATTTTATTTTATTTTATAGACAAAATCATTACAAAAAATCAATCGACTGTCTCTCTGTCTGTCTGTCTGTATCTGTGTCTCTCTCTCTCTTTTTATCTGCCTGGCTGTCTGTCTCTTTCCGTCTTTCTCTCTGTCTCTCAGAATCAGCTTTAACAGCTTTATTGCCTTAGTTTTTGCAAACAAGGAATGTGCTTTTGTGCAATCGCTGCCTAACATTAAACACTGAACATTAAACAGAGAGTAATAACATAGAAATATATGTACAAAATATATATATATATTATATCATTATATTATAATAATATATTATTATATATTATATATCTCTGCCTGTTTCTCTTGCTGTCTGTCTCTCGCTGCCTCTGCCTGCCTCTGCCTATCTCTCTCTCTCTCTCTCTCTCTGTCTCCCTCTCTTTCTCTCTCTGCCTGTCTGCCTGCCTGGCTGTCTGTCTGTCCCCACCAGCAGTGTACAATCCTGTTATCTTGGTGTAAAGCCGGTCAATAGATGCCAGCTTAGAGAAAATCCACTCAGAGTTGCCTGGCCGACGGTCTGAGGAGATTCCAAAAAAACATTGAAGGGTGAACTGATTTGATTGATTTGATTTGATTTGTTTGAGACTCAATAACAATTTATTTGCTATTTAGCAGACTTTTTCATCCAAAGGGCCTTACAGTGTTTATATAAGGGCAGGTAGGGGAGTTAGGGGCCATCGACGCAGTTTGCCTTGGTTTGCGGGCTTACTGCACCCTCTAGTGGCCGTTTCTAGAAGTGCACGTCGGCCTTGAAATATAAATATATACAGTATACTGTATATTTTTGTAATTCATTCTAATGACTTGCTCTGTAATAATTCATACAAAGGATAAACTAATTGTGTGACACACGCAAAGGAGGAGAGGTTAGCCAAGGACAAGGTTCATATTAGATGCCACTGGGTAGGTTATGACCTTTGTGCAAGCTCGGTTTCTGTGGTAATTCTCCCAATATTCCCAGTGGGCATATGAGAGAACACACCTGCTGCTGTCCAGATGATTAATTTTCGTGTAAACGAAGCCTCTGGTTGTCGTACTTTGTTTTGGGAACCCGCGACCTGAAAGCCTTCAAACTGCGCCTGTGGTCGGGGTGTCTCAGAGCAGCCGAGGATGTTCATCATGCCTCTCGCGTGTGACACTCTCTGTCTCCGGGGGGGATGGGGGAGCGCAGGTGGGACCCCGAGACCAACCGCTGGACCTTCGTGCGCCCCATGGTGGTGGCCCGTCTGGGGGCGGGCGTGGCGGCCTGCGGGGGGGCCCTGTACGTGGTGGGGGGCTACGACGGGCAGAACCGCTGGAAGACCGCCGATCGCTACCAGCCCGACACCAACACCTGGCACCCGCTGGCACCCATGAGCATCGTGCGCAGCGGACTGGGTGAGTGTTTACACGTGTGTGTGTGTGTGTGTGTGTGTGTGTGTGTGTGTGTGTGTGTGTGTGTGTGTGTGTGTGTGTGTGTGTGTGTGTGTGTGTGTGTGTGTCTACTAAATGTAATGTTGCTTATTTTACTAATCGAAGGGGAACCATTTCTGAGCTTAACTAACAGATATTAGATTATACTATAAAGATGAATGAACCTTAAACCAGCCAATTTAATATATCTGAAGTCAATGTTCTTCATTGATTCTATGGCCCATCCACCACGAGCACTACTGACCTTTATCGATCATAATTAAATGTATTCACACAATTAAAGAAATGCCTTGAACATGAATACATGACGGGCGGGATAAATATAAAAAGGAGCAACTAAAACCTATATCTAAAGAAAACACTCAGAGCTTAACATGGGAAATCTAACCCAAACTCTATTGACCATACACAACCTTAATTCTTTATTTGATTAAACCTTAACTCTATATACCGAATTAAACCCTAATTTACAGAGAGAGAGATGGAGACTGAAGAAGAGAGAGAGAGAGAGAGAGCGAGAGAGAGAGATAGAAGGAGACCCCTGCTCCAGCTGGGAGAGGGAGGCCAGAGGTAGAGAGACAACGGTGCGTCTGTGTGTGTGTGTGTGTGTGTGTGTGTGTGTGCCTGTGCGTGGTGTGGTGCGTGAGTGAGTGGTGCGTGTGGTGGTGAGTGCCCGTCTGTCCAGTGCGTGCGTGGTGGCCAGTGGTGTGTGGGCAACGGTGCGTCTGTGCTGTGTGTGAATGCAGGGAATAGGAGTGCCTGGAAGGTGTCCCCGCCCCCCCCCCACGCGGTGTCGGGTTGAACCAATCGGTGGTTGAATCTGCCTTGAGTGGTGTGGCTGACACATTTCGCCGTTCAGCAGACTGACTTATTATTATATTAATTATCGTTAAGCAGCAGGTAGGTGTTAGTGACAGTCGGCTGGGATTCAAATACCTGGCTTCACCTTACCTGGCCTGATGACATAATAGAGTATCATGTACTGTACGTATATCTTTATAAATGTAATACATCTCTACCTGACGACATAGACATTGGGGCTTCAAACCCAGAACCTCTTGTCTGGGTAACGACCACGCTACACTACTACAGCTCACCTGGAGCCTCACCTGTGGGTCTGCAGGTCTGGTGTGTCTGGATGCGTACCTGTACGCCGTGGGCGGCTTCGACGGACAGAGCCAGCTGTGCTCCACCGAGCGCTACAGCATCGCCCGCAACCACTGGGAGGCGATGGCTCCCATGCACCACTGCAGGAGCGCCCACGCTGTCACCGTGTACCACGGACGCATCTTCGTCCTGGGTCAGTCTGCCAGCCAGTCAGTCAGCTTGGCCAGCCAGTCAGTCAGTCAGCCAGTCAGTCAGCCAGTCTCTCAGCCAGTCAGCCAGGCAGTCAATCAGCTTGCCAGTCAGTCAGCCAGTCAGTCAGTCAGTCAGTCTGTCAGTCAGCCAGTCTCTCAGCCAGTCAGCCAGGCAGTCAGTCCCAGTCAGTCAGTCAGTCAGCCAGCCAGGCAACCAGTCTCCCAGTCAGCATGTCAGCAAGTCAGCCAGTCTCCCAGCCAGTCAGTCAGCCCATTAGTCAGGCAGTCTCCCAGTCAGCCAGTCAGTTGGACCCATACACTCTGTATGCCAGCCAGTCAGCCAGTCAGTCATTCAGTCCCATACACTTTGTACCCCAGTCAGTCAGCCAGCCAGCCAGCCAGTCAATCAAGCAGTCAGCCAGCCAGTCAGTCAGTCCACTTTATTAAACCAAATCAGTGTTGTAGCAATGTATTATACTAAAGTCTTGACAAAATAGTTGGATGTGGTGCAATGTGTGGATGTGTGTGTGCATGTGTGTGTGCGTGCATGTGTGCGTGTGTGCATGTGTGTGTGCGTGTGTGTGTGCATGTGTCTGTGTGTGTGTGTGTGTGTGTGTGAGCAGGGGGGTTCACACAGTCGGGCTTCCTATCCAGCGTGGAGTGCTTCTGCCCAGAGACCAACCAGTGGACCCACGTGACGGACATGCCCTTCGGACGCAGTGGCATGGGCATCGCCGTAACCATGGAGCCCTGCCCCGGCAACCTGGCCCAGCAGGAGGAGGAGGAGGAGGAGGAGCAGGGTGGAGGAGGAGGAGGAGGAGGAGGAGGAGGAGGGAGATGACGGAGTGAGAGAGAGTGATCGGGTCATTTTCTAACGTCGCCATGGAGACTGTAGATTTTACTTCCTTCTTGGTATTTTGGTCTGTAACACATAACTTTGCAACGTAACGTGGAACCTAAATCTGCAACCAGACAGAGAACGGCTGGAGGATAGTCTGGTTACCATGGAGACGACTGAACCTTTCACGGGAGCAGAAATGGAAAGCATCGCGCGACACTTCCATTTCTGTCCATCGACACTTTTCAAAACTATCGAGCTATCAGCTATAACTATCAGCCTTTAGACGACTGAACTCAGGCGCCAGAGTGGGCGGAGCTTTCCCAGAGTGGGCGGAGCTTTCCCAGAATTGCGGTGAACACCTCCCATCACAAACATTTGAATACTAAGCCCTCGGACGGCGTCAGATTCAATGTCATCGTTATTAGAAAGCAACCGGGAAAACTCGGACAGAAACTCGGTGCGTGCGTGTGTGTATGTGGGGGTGCTCAACAGTATCAGCTACTTCTAATGCACAATATTAGTCGTAGTAGCTGTGTATCTCCATGTCTGCATCTGTGTGAAGACATTTTCAACAAATTAATTCAAATGTTCGAATGTGTACAAATGCATCTGACCAGATTTGATTGATGATTTTTTGTATCTCTTAAGGGCATCTGTAGCTGTGCATGACATTTTGTGAACACATGAAAATGAGATTTGCACAAATAATTTCCAAAGTATTGGCACAGTGTTGCATCAGGTTTCACCGTCAACGCGTCTGTCTGTCTGTTTGCGGGTGGCAAGGGTTCGCGCGGAGCTCACATTACAGCGACGAATCAAATCTACGAATAGTACAAACCTAGCTCGAGTCAGGCTAGGTTGGACACAATGACAGACAGGCAGGCTGGGTCAAGGGAAAGGTAAAGAAAAAAGTTGTATTTCTCTGGGGACCCTTTCCATAAAGTTGTCAGACACCTTTAATAACAATCTCATCCTGTCAGTGGCAAAAAATAAGCACCTTTAGTATGTAATGTCGTCCTCGTACGGACTGTCATCGTTGTAATTCCCTCTATTTCTCTCCCTTTCTCTTGCACCCTCCCTGCCTCATCATCCCTCTTTCACACCGTCGGCCCCTGAGCTCCACGGGCTCAGGACTGCGGGTTAAAGTTGGACATCTTCATTTGCATTGTTTGTCTGTATTTGCACTGTCTGGCACAACGTTAAGTGTTCACACGGGATTAAATATACAAATTCTACATGTTTGGCAGTGCGTGTGCAGTTGCGCCAAACGGACACTAGGCGGCGCCAGATCTCTTACAATCAGTCGGGACAGGGCTACGTGTCCTGTGGCTTCACTGTCTCTCCCTCAGGATTCAACATGATGAACTACGACGAGGCCTTCAGTTATCTGTGTGTCGATCACCCCAACCCCCCCAACCACCCAACCACCTCGGCAGGGCCTCCGTATCTCCGGCCTTCTCGTTGCTCATCTGCAATTATCCCAGTAGGCCGCCGTACTGCACATACAAGACTGACTGTTCCCCGGCCCGACAATTATTCAACTGCGGTCTTCGCCGTCAGTCACGTTGTCCGGAGATATGCGACAGATCTAAGGCGGCAGGTGATGGTGGAGTGGGTGTTGGTGGTGGGCGGCGGTGGGTGGGTGGGGGGTGGGGGCACGGGGTTTGTTCACGACGAGTCCAACGCCGTCTCACGTTTCAAACTGATGGACTCATACGATACATTCCATGCGCGATTCATTATTTACTGAGCAACCTGTTGGGCAGCAGGCGGAGGTGTGGTATCGATGTAGTGATACGAGGCTGCTGCTGCTGGGTCTGGTGCTGCTGCTAGTGCTGGGTCTGCTGGTTCTGCTGCTGCTGCTGCTGCTGCGGTCTGAGGGCCCTGAAGGCCCCGCGGGGGGGAGTGGGGGGGGGTCTTACTCACGTCTTGAAGAGAGAGAGCGCATGAGTCACATGGCGCACGTATGACGCAGGCAGCTCACGCATCCATCCTTTCACAGACACACGCACACACACACACATGCACACACACACACATGCACACACACAAAGACACAAACAAAGAGACACACAGGCGCGCACACAATTGCACACGAGGACACACACAAACACTTGTTGGAGTCCAACACAAACACATTTCTCCCTTTATCCATCGCCACATAAAGACGTGGTTTGTGCGTGTGCGTGTGTGTGTGTGAGTGTGCACAGAAATGCGCACACTCACCCTCATGTTCAACAAAGGAGGCTGCTTGTGTGGAGACAGATTCTCCTCAATGTGTTCATTGTGCCCCCAGAGATGGTGTGTGTGTGTGTGTGTGTGTGCGTGTGCGTGTGCGCGCGTGTGTGTGCGTGTGTGTGTGTAAGGGGGGGTCGGGGGGGGTTAAGATGTAGCCTGTAGTCTACCAGCATGTAGTTCAGCGATGGGATCTGAGAGGAGGGCACATTGGTGGTGAATCTAGATGGAGCCGCTCAGGCCAGTCTGACGGACCTGGAGCCCGAAGTGTTCCTGTTACAGATCAGTGTTTAAAAAAAATGTCTTTTGTGATTTTTACATGCGAGCTTTGCTTTGCTTCTCTTTGGAGCGGCCGTTCCCTCACGCCTCACTTAACTAACCCGGCACCTTGGAGGAGACTTAAAAAAATCATCTGAACAGACACACACACACACACACACACGCACACACTGAGGTAGGCCTGCGATGGTGAACACGTACTCTGAAACAGCCTTCCTATTGGATACCTCAAATGTCACATGACTACGCGTATGTCTGCTTGAAGTCAACTGTTCCGTTGAAGGAAAACAAAATGTCACGCAAAACGACTCCATGAAAAGATATTTTATGAAAAAGTTGGCCATCACCACTCACCTGGCCATCGCAGCCGTGCCACAACATCGCCTCACCGCGCCTCCCGTGTGTGTTTACTGCATAATTCATCCCTTTTATTAATCAAATAATTGTACACACACACACAGACACACCTCGCCCCCCTTCCCGCCACACTGCTAATATTTAACAAGTCTGCTTTCCGTCGTTAACACCGAAGCTCGTGAAGCAATTGTCGTCGTTGAGGATGGCGGGAGGGGGGGGGGGGGGAACTATAGGCAGCGCTAGCATGCTATAGCACACGGGAGGCGAGGTGGGAGGGAGGGGGGGAGGGATTCTATAGGGGGTCCACGTGGAGAAATCCTCAGGTCCATCTTTTGATGAGTACAATATGGTTCTGCTCGCTCTGCACGTATCGTCAGAGTGGTGGAGGGTGGTGGTGGTGGTGGAGGAGGAGAGTGGTGGTAGTGGAGTGTGGTGGTGGTGGTGGAGAGGAAACTATAGGAGCTGCTGGGGGTAGAGGGGGGAGGGAGGGAGGGAGGTGGAGGGGGGGGTTAACGCTGGCGGGCTCGAAGGTGAGTGTATGTGTGTGTGTGTGTGTGTGTGACCTTGGGAAGTGATGACCTCATCAACATCGCCGCCTGCAAAGCTAATCTGTTCCATTCTGAAGGATGCTCCGACCAACGGAGCCGTCCGTGAAGGTGACATTGGGGGGGCGGTGGCTGAGGAAACGTGCACGCACATGCACACACACACACATGCACGAACACACTCACGCACACACACATACATGAACACACGCACACACACATGTGCGCACGCACGCACACACATGCATGCACCCTTTCAGGACACACACACACACAATACACATGCTTGTACAAACACACACACACATATGCACACATACGCACATGCACACACTCACACACACACATGCGTGCACCCTTTCAGGACACACACATACACACACACATAATACACATGCTCGTACATACAAACACACACACGCATGCACACTCACTCACACACACGCACGCACTCATTCAGGACACTCATTGGATGTCAAAGTGCACATAAATATAAGAGGCAGGTTCTTAGGCTGGCTCAGTGTGTCTGTATCTATTGAGCTCCCAGTCAACCAGAGGTAAGGAGACGCTGGTTACAGCTGCAATCAACATGCTTGGTCTCTATTGCACCACAGCAGGTGGTGGGTTCTGTTAAAAGCCTTATTTGAAAAGTGGAAGAGTTTATTCCCATAAGCCCCGGTGTCAGCCACAGGATAATGTAGTGATTTGAAAAAGCAAAGGTAAGTAAGTGTATTGGTCAACATCTCTACCACAGGAAGCTTCTAGAACATTATATTATCATAACATATCAACCAATCACTTATATAATAATAACATTTGAACATCGATTAAAATTTAAATGCATCACGCATTGGTGATGGCCAACGGTCAATAAATTAATCGTCATGATAAGCATTTTTGCCAGAATCTCAAGCAGGTGCTTTGAGTCTGGAGGGTGTTGTGTTGGACAGAGTCGACTGCCCTGTAACCTGATCTCTAAAATGACCCCGCCCCCTCCCACGGCACACTCCGCCCCCCCACCCTGCCCCGCCCCCCGCAGCCCTCTGACATCACAAGGCCCTGCCACGGTGGCTGCTGTCTCTACCTAGATGGGTTGCTGTAGTTGTCGTTGTTATTGTCGTTGTTGTTGTCGTTGTATGGTTAGTATCTGTGTTGTTAACAGTGGATACCTGCTGTCTTCGTTAGCAGCTCATTAGGTAAAGCCTCACGGCCGTGACCCCCAGCACCTCCTGCTGGGGGGGTCAATAAGGTGCCAATAAGGTGTGTCAAGTTCTAGTTTAAACCACCGAATAGATCGGAAGAAGTATTCAAGAGAACGTGTCCATCACCTTTTGTAATTTAAAGGAAACTTTTATTATACCACCAGGTGTGAGCGTGATTAGCCATTCCAAGCGGTTTCAAAAACTGGTTGGAATGGCCCCGCTTGACATCACAAGTGGGAGTGTCTACCTAGAAGTACGCTGGATAGATCAGCCTACCAGTACAGTACCCAGTGGACTGTACTGTAGCAACTGGTAGGCTGATCTATCCACCGTACATCTGGGTGGACACATAAAACCTCCCCTTGTCCAAGATCTTACTCTTCCGGTACACGACGGGTATTTAAAAGGAGAATAGGCCTAACATGTGAGTGAGAGTTAGTCTAGTGGTGAGGACGGAAGGGTGACGCCCAGCCAAAAAAGTTCTGGGTTCGATCCCCGATGTCTGCTGTCCGCCTATAAAACAACTCCTACCTGCTCAATAATGTATCTGCCAGATTACCACATTCTACAGTAAATGGTCATACCATTGTGAAGTTTAGACGGAGACAGGTTTAGAAAGAATCTAAACATCAAGAAGGACTGAAGTCTGTCGTGCACAATAGCGTCCCAGCGGTACGGCGGCACCAGTTTATGTGACTTGGTGAAGCGCAGAAATCGCATAATGCTCGTCTTTAGAGAAGTTGCTGGTTCCCATCTCCTGGAAATGTGGGTGGCAGATGGAAGTCAGACATGCGTTTCCCTCCTTCGACAACTATGTCTGTAGCGGGGGAAGCTGTGTGTGTGAGTGTGTGAGTGTGTATTTGTGTGTGTGTGTGTGTGTGCGTGACTGCGTGCGTTACCGATCTGTACCCCAAAAAGTGAAAACGGTTTATGAAGAAAGTGAGTCATGAAAGTCCAGTACAACTAAATACAACAACACAACAGAGGAGGAGGAGTAGGCTACACATTGAGAACCTAGCGAGCACATTAAAGAGTTCGGGGGCTAAATTGACCACAACAGTTTTAAACATGAAGCGTGAAGCGTCATCTCGGTGGGTGGACGTGGTGTCTCAAGTTCTTTTCAATTTTATTTGTATAGCCCTGAATCACAAGACAGTCCTCAAAGGGCTTAACGTTCTTTTAATCTTAAAAAAAGAAGAGATGGCCGCGCAATCCTTCTATTTCTACGGGTCTCTGGGTCCCATATCCTCATGTCCAATGCTGCAGTTTAGGCAGACGGTTGAATTCACGGTTACGTTCACGTAACCTCGTTTCACAACACATGGTGAACACCGTGTTTAGTATTTGTCTGTTCGGTGAGAAGTGAACTCGCACATGTAGTAGGCCGTGTGTGTGTGCGAGTGTGTGTGTGTGTGTCTGTGTGTGTGTGCGAGTGTGTGTGCGTGCGTGCGAGTGTGTGTCTGTGTGTGTGCGTGCGTGCAGTGTGTGTGTGTGTGTGTGTGCGTGCGAGTGTGTGTGCGTGTCTGTGCGTTGCGAGTGTGTGTGTGTGTCTGTGTGTGCGTGTGCGTGCGTATGTGTGTGTGCGTGTCTGTGTGTGAGTGCGTGCGAGTGCGTGCGCGTGCGAGTGTGTGTGTGTGTGAGTGCGTGCGTGCGCGTGCATGCGAGTGTGTGTGTGTGTGTGTACGTGCATGCGTGTGTGTGTGTGTGTGTGGCATGCTGAGCTCAGAGGAGCGAGACACAAACTACTGTACTGTAGACACAGAAAAAAATTCAATCTAAATAAATAAATAAAAACAATGGTGACTTGCTATTTTTGTTACCACTGAACGAGGTTTAGTTTCGGGGGGGGTGGTGGTGGTGACAACCACCACAATTAATGTGACTTACATAACAATACATAACATGATATTATGTTAAAGTGTCCTAAGTAACGAGTGTGTATGATGATGATGATGATGCTGTAGTATAGAGCGGCGGGCCTGCTTCTGCTGCTGCTGCTGCTGCTGCTGCTCCGTGTTCAGCTCAACTCTGCTGCTGCTGCTGCTGCTCTGAGGCTCCGAGGGAGGAGAGCGCGGCCGCACGGTTTCAAGCTCCCCTCTCTCTCTCTCTCTCTCTCTCTCTCTCTCAGTCTCTCTCTCTCTCGCTGAATTGATTCTACTATGGACCCGCACGCAGACCAACACACCGTATGTGTACCGGAGGGGGGGGACGGGGACACCGGTACACGTTCCTCCTCTCCTCCTCCTATTCCGCGTCCTGAACTCAAATTAAAAATAAAAACACGCCGACGCTGTGCTTTAGTTTTAGATTGTTTTTACGCGGGTGTGTAATTCTCCGCCCTTTGTTTCAAATGGTATCGTGTTGTGGTCCCCCCCCGCCCTGTACCTTCAAGATGGTATATTCCACAATTTATTCCAGGGAAAGACTGACAGTTTTTTGGGTCATGAAGCAGCTGTTCAAGTCAGCGGCCTGTCCTCCCTCCGCAAGGATAAGGAATTAGTACGTTTCAAATTAGATAACGAAAATGTTGGCGCTGTAGACGGACGGGGAGAGAGAAAAATAATATATAAAGTGTGACAAAAACAAAACCCTATAGCCGTGCGACTGAAAAAAAAAAATCTAATCTAAACCTAATGAATATTATTATTATTCTTATTATTGTTGTTAGTTATTTAAAAAAAAAAGCAAAACGCGCCGAGATAATTTAGCCGTCGTATCGGCCTAGGCTAGTATTAGAATAATGCACGGTTTTGTTTTAGCTAGATTTATACATTATATTCACATGGAATACGTTTATTCTGATCGTCACATAGTAAGATTCAGGACTCACTTTCTCTCTCACCCTTTCTCTCTCACCCTTTCTCTCTTTCTATCCATCCATCTCTCTCTCTCTCTCTTCCTCCCCTCTCTCTCCCTCTCTCTCTCTCCTTCTCTTTCCATCTATCTCTCTCCATTGCCCTCTCTCTCTCTCTCTCTCTCTCTCTCTCTCTCACACACACACATGCCCTCTCACCCCTCTTTCTCCATCTCTCTCTTCTCTCTCTCTCTCTCTCTCTCTCACATACACATGCTCTCTCCCCCCTCTCTTTCTCCATCTCTCTCTTCCCTCTCTCTCTCTCCCCATCTCTCTCTCTCACACATACACATGTTCTCTCTCCCCCTCTCTCTGTGTCTTTCATTGTGCTGGGTGCACACATGCATTTCTCCACACACCTGGACTGTGGCAGGGAGAGACCAGTGACCTGTCTTCCATCCACCCATTTATGGACCAGTGAAACCAGCGTCTCACTGGTTTAATTCGCTCTCTAAATACACCAACGTGAATATCCATATAGCCTCGCATGGAGTCAAAAGTTTTTGTCCTTGTGGAAGCCATGCCAGTTTTCTACTCTCCTCTATTCTAATACATTCTATTCTAATCCACTATTCTATACAAACTTCTACTCTACTGTACTGTAAAACTAGATATATACTATACCATACTATAGTATACTGCACTACAATATAATATACTATACTATGCTATACTGTCTGTGAGGTCGTGTGTGTGTGTGTGTGAGTGAGGTCATGTGTGTGAGAGGTCATGTGTGTGTGTGTGTGTGTGTGTGTGTACAGTGTGTGTGTACAGTGAGTGTGTGTGTGTGTGTGACCGGGAGCAGGTCAAGCCCTGGTAAAGCTGCACCATAGGTCCTCTGCTTTTAAGTGGATTAAAACCCTGAGGAAGGGGCGTGGCCAGCAGGCGGTGTGGGGGGCGGGGCCAGCAGGCAGTTGGGGGCGGGGCCAGCTGGCTGTGCAGGCCGACCGGGTGTAGTTTAGATTAGGACTTAACTGATTATCTGCCATGTGTTCTCACTGCTGCACGCGGCCCAGCGACACTTGATGGGAGTGCAAATGATTATCTCTGAGCTGCTGTCCCTGTTGTCCCTGATGTGTCTTCAGCCGAACCGCTCTCCCTCGCCACTATCTGCAGCCTGAAGCCTTTCATTTGGGCTGAGACCGTGTGTGTGTGTGTGTGTGTGTGTTGTTGTTGCGGTCCTATAGGTGCGCAGCATGCATACGAGCTCTTGTCACCGGTTGTCGAACGCCCAGAGTGGCGTTGTGTGTGATGGGGTTGTCACGCACGCACACACACACACACGCACACACACACACACACACAGACACACACACACACACACACACAGACACGCACACACATGCTTGGAACGCCACATAATATATCTGTATGCTGGTGGTGCACACACACACACACACACACACACACACACACACACACACACACACATTGAGCAGATCATATCTTACACAACAGATACGTGAGCATGTGATTTCCAAGGCATCATGCACTTTTACATCATTTGTGCATAGATCTAGATTAGAATAGACAATAAACACTAAGAAAACTTGTATACACATGTAAGTCGACAATCACTGCGTCAACAACCGTTACTCAAAGGTAAGTTAAAGTTGAATTCACCTTTGATGAAAAAGTTAAACAAAGACAAATTATTCCAAATGATTTTGT
>PIJE02002413.1:5000-7500 GCA_002895965.2 Coryphaenoides rupestris | reverse complement strand
GTGCTGAAGCTTCACTGATTTTAAATTCAAAATGAAATGATGGCTAAAATCCACTCAAACATGGACCCACCGTGCATAAACACCAACACATTGACGTCTCAATGTTGTAAAATCGTGCTGTTGTTGTTGTTGTTGTTGTGTCCAAACGTTGTGAAATCTTGTTGTAGCCTATAGTGAATATGTACTGTTTTGTCATTGGGTTTTTATTTTACAGTGTTAATTGTGTGTTTTTATACGATAGTTTAAATGTTCTTAACAATCATCGTATTCTCCGTTCCCTGTCCTGGGACTACAGATGCAAATAAGCTTTTTAGCTAACTCTGGTGCAGCTAAGCTAAGCAGTACACTGTCCCTGTCAAATAAACAAATAAATAAAATAAATAAATACAATTTATTATGTGAATTTAGTCCAACGTAGTGCAAGGGGATCAGTATGAGGTCAGAGTCGATCATTATGGTGAGAAAGAATTGTGTAACCGCGGCATCAGTAGCGAATCAGAAGGCTAAGGGGGACTTAGCTTAGCTTACGTTATTCTTTTGTACCAATGCCCATTTGTTCCTTCAATATTTTACGCATTGGTCGCATCAAACCTCAAATTCTCGAAGCTTTCGTATTTGTCACTCGACATTTCTCGGTGTAAGCAATCTTTCGGATTTTTTTTTTTTACAAACGATGCTTTTAGAACGCGATGGGGACAAAATCGTCCATTTCAAGATGTGGTGGTGGGGACATGTCTTGTCCAGCGTCTCCATGGTGTAAGTGACACCTAAACCCGCCCCCCAGCCCAGCTGTGGCTTTACACCGGAAGTCTTCTGTACTCTCTGTAATGATCTCATTCAAATTGGGATTTTATTTGTACATTTGACTTGCAAAAAAATGTAAACACAACAGAGAGCTGCATGTTCCCGCGTCAAGTCGAGTAGAGCATGGAAGGAAGGAAGGAAGGAAGGAAGGGAGAAGGAAGGAAGGATGCGATCGCTGAGTGTTGGAACGTGGCCCACTTCTCTACCTCTCCAAGAACCCAAGGGGAGGAAGTGGGAGAGGGAGACAGAGACAGAGAGAGACGGGGAGAGAGAGAGAGACAGTGAAAGAGAGAGGGAGAGAGACAGAGAGACCGGGACAGAGAGAGAGACAGTGAAACAGAGAGAGAGAGAGAGAGAGATGCTTCGAACAAACCCACTGATTGGAGGCGTAAAGGACGCCATTCAATTAGGAATGAATGAGTGAATCAAACTATCTGCAGTGATAAATAACACCGCTTTTGACGTGTGTGTGTGTGTGTGTATGTGTGTGCGTGCAAAAGTGTGTGTGTGTGTGTGTGTGTGTATGTGTGCACCCTCTCCCAGATAGGACGGGGGCTTCGTTAGGGTAATTACAGCTTTGCTATGTAAATAAGCTCGTCAGAGAGGAGGGAGACACACCCACCCCTTTTTCAGAACCAATTAACCTCGCTCCCCTGGAATTTACACCCATAGCAATCTACAGCGCGCATACGCATACGTACGAACGTAAACACACACACACACACACACACACACACACACCCTCTACACTACAGTGTCTATACAAATATGTGTGTCTACATAATGGCCACACATGTATCAGACATGTGTTTACATTTGTGCGTCACAATATGTATAGAGTGTGTGTGTGTGTGTGTGTGTGTGTGTGTGTGTGTGTGTGTGTGTGTGTGTGCCTGCGTATATGTTTGTTTGCCTGCTAGTGCATGTGTATGTTTCTATGCGCGTTTGTGTGCACATGTATGTATATGATATGTTTTGGCATGAATACGTGCAGTGTGAGTGTGTGTGTGTGTGTGTGTGTGTGTGTGTGTGTGTGTGTGCGTGTGTGTGTGTGTGTGTGTCCATGAGTGTGTGTCTGTGCATGTGTTTGTTTGCCATGCATGCTGTGCTTATGTGTCTACATTTGCATGCGTTCATGCGTGCATGTGTGTGTCCATGAGTGTTTATCTACAGTATATATATATATACTGTATATGTGTGTGTGTGTGTCTAGGGGGGTGTGCGTGACTATGGGTGGGCTGCCCCCGCCTCAGACCCCCCCCTCAGCCCCCACCATACCCCCCCGACCCCCCCCCCCCCCCCCCCCCAGCCAGGTGATATCTGTATGCATGAGGCGCCACCCCTGGCTAACTGGCTGCCGGTCTGCGGGAGGCAGCATCCATCATCTGCAGAGCTCTGATGAATGTCTGTCCTGAGTGTCTCAGTGGCCCAGCCGGGGTACACAGTGACTCATGGTGGAAGGTGAGCACCAGAGACAGGAGATGGAGGGAGAGGGGGGAGGGAGGGAGGGAGGGAGGGAGGAGGAGAGAGGGGGGGGGGGGGGGTGAGGGGAGGGGAGGGAGGTGGGGCAGAGGGAGGAGGGATGGGGGAGAGGGAGGGAGGATGGGGGAGAGGAGAAAGTGGGCATGGCGGTGAACTATGTTGTTAGCCATGTGAGAGAGAGAGAGAGAGAGAGAGAGAGAGAGAGAGAGAGAGA
>PIJE02002412.1:59545-70195 GCA_002895965.2 Coryphaenoides rupestris | reverse complement strand
AAAACAATAGAGAGATATTCAGCAGCAAGAGAGACTAGAGTGTGTGTTAGAGCGGGTGTGCTACCAAGGAGAGTGTGTGTACAAATAAATACCATCAGCTAGAGGCCTCAGGCCGTCTACAGCGGCGCCGAATTGCACCAGGTATGTTGCCGCACAAGCCCCTGTCCAACCCACCGCGCTAAACCACCCTCGTACCAGCGTGTGAGGCGTTGAATCGGACGGTGAGTAGCGTCCACACGTAAAGAGTGCCTAACGGGCGCACAGGCTGTCGCGACTGCAGGCGAACATCGATCGAGCGTAATGTGCTAACCCATCTAAGCCTGCAGTGCTCTGATTGGCGTCGGGTCGTTGAGGCTTGTGGCGGTGGTTACTAGGTTCATCACCATGTGAGGGCCACCGCGTAAAGTGCAATGAAGGGTGGGGCGGCGTGGGTGGTGGGGGGGGGGGTGGGGTGGTCACACGAACGGAGCTAGGGTGCGATGATGGGCAATGGTGAGAACATTGTCTGTGAAACCGGCGGGTCAGATATCAGTCCATTTAACGAGGCCTTTCAATCAGCACGATAAGAACCGAGAACGAACTGAAATTGAAAAAATGTAGAATTTCATATCGAGACACATCGAGACACAACTTCGCATCTTAAGAAATAGAACCAATAATGAGAATCAGCGAGGCTGTCATTGAGCTGATCGGCGAGCGTGGTATCGGCGAACACTTACAAAAAAGTGTTGTCGTCAATATCTGTTTTCCTTAAAGTATCCGACTCTATCGTATCTTCATCATGCAGACTGTAATTGCGTTTGCATTGGCTGTATTGCATTGATTTTGTTTAGTATTTGTTGCCGCATCCACATGCTGGATGTTCAGTTTGTGATTTATGATTCTCAACCGTTGAATACGAGTGTGGAGGCCACTGACTTCTGACTGGTACTCGAATATTTCAGGCGTGTTTGTATGATATATGATATTATATTTAGTCATATTTTTACGTTTGTATTGTTCTATTTGGTGCTATTTCGTGTTTATTTAGTGTGGAAGGGTGGTAGGATCCGGTCACAGCCAATTATGATAAATCTAACAGCTGTAGAGTTATGTTACCTGGCGAGTTACTGTGGGTCTACTGTGAAACATCTTCACTCGTAACCAACGAAACACCAATCAGACAACGCCCCCCCCCCCCGCACTTTTCTGGGCTTTAAGGCCTTCAGGACCAAGTTGAGAAGCAATAGAAGCTGGAGCCAGTGGAGATGGGAGATAGTTTTGGAACGCATCCCCATTACGAGGACAGAAAGGTAGTCATGTTGGACTCCCTGAATGGCTGCCTTTGGACGGCATCTAGTCCTCGTGCTGACAGATGAATTATTAGAGTGTGTGCCACGCGGCCTTTTTAAAAGTCTAACCAACACTCTTTCCACTGCGCGCTGCACTGGAGCCAGTAACCATTGGAAGGTCTCAGGAATTAATTGATCTATCATCTATCTAGAAGAACTTATCTACTCTAGAATTGCACACACTGTATTCACCTTAAAACACAGCTACACAACACACCCACAGGACACATTCACGACACTCTAACAGTCACACACACACCACACAACACTCCGCTCCCTTCTCCTCTCTCTGAGTACACACACAGCACGACACCGATCCCAGCCCCCACTCATGACAGAAGTACCTAACACCGATGTTAATCAATGGCAGAGTGGCTACGACACGTCCCACTAGCGAACGTTCATCCACGTGCCGCCCTCTCAGTGCACGACCACGTCCTACGTTCAACGCTCACCACGTGCCGGCCCCTCAGTGCACGGAAACGTCCACGCTCACTTGGCTCGTCCACACGTGCTAACGGCCCCTCGCATCGTTCGACACGGCCACGTCGACGCCCGTGCCAGCGGCACCGGCCCTCTCAGGCACTAACACGTCACTACTGCCGCGACTGGCTCGATCACTGGCACGCCCTCCCATGGCGTGCGCAAGCACGTGCACTTGGCGCAGCGGCTCTCCACGTGTGCACGGCCCTCGTCATGTGCCGTCACGTCACGTGCACGCCAGCACGTGCAGTGTCCCTGTCAGCGTGCATGTTGCCGACTGCTCATGTGCACGGCTACGTCACTGGCCGCATCCACGTTGCACCGGCCGCTGTCACGCGACAGCTCATGCCACGTGCCGCCGTCCTCAGTGCACGACAACTCCAACGGTGCAACGGCTCATGCCACGTGCAAGATCTGCCTATGCCAAAGACACACCACCTGTCCGCAAGTCAAAGGATTCCTTAGACGCGTGGCGGTAATGCGTTTAAAGGGCAGCGGTCGTGCGGCCGGGAGTAGGGGCGGGGGGTGCCAGGGGGTTAGGGGGCGGTTGGGGTGGGTGGGGATCTGCGAGACTATTCTGATCAACGATGGCGCTTAACGTGTTATGAGAGACGACAGATCCGGGAGTTATAACAATCGTGCACTGGTGGGATTAGCCAGCGGACGGCTCCCAGTGTCGCTACGGAGGCCTCGGCCGTCGTCGGTGGTGTGGCGGAGGGACAGCAGCTTGACGCTTTGAGCCGGGGCCTACGGAAGGCTAGTACGGCTTAGAACAGCTTACGAGAGAAGTTTTTGTGTCGGACCGAGGTGGCAGGCTTGGCTGCGCGATTATCCGAGGACGACGTCATTGTTTGTTGTCGTCGTGACGTTGCAGATCGCCCAGCGCCGTCGTGTCCGACGTGCGGTGCCTCGAGCTCCGCGCGGGGTCTGCGTGCCTCGCTGCGTCTCGGGCGTCTGCGTGGAGAGAGAGAGAGGGAATTGAGTAGGCGAGACCTCGCAGGGCGATGGCTCCTAAATTGTGTTTTTTGAAAGCTATTTTTTGTAGGACATTGCCGCTTGAATATTGCATTTCCACGCTCCTGTTCCGGCTAATAATGTCAATGATTTCGCCGTGTGAAAATTGTATAAATGCCAGGTTGGGTCCGCAAATCAGGACAGGCATTAAATCTATGCGCCACAGATAACACGTATTTCTGAAAAATTACGCGCCGTCGGCCAACCTGAAAGGCGCCGTAGAGTGGTGGGTGTTTGAAAGGAAACAAAAAGGGAAAATGGATCAATTTATTCAGCCCTCTGACAAAGCGTGCAGTTTGTTGCTGTTTGGAGTGTTTTGGCTGTCGCAACAACGGTCTCTCTGTTCACGTTTGAGGACGACGGTGCCTACAGTGCAGGTGAGACCAGGTGAGAGAGCGGTCGAACATTGGGAGAGCCGGTGTGCGGTCCTATGATAGGAATCTGGGTTCAGGTGAGAGGTACAAACAACGGAAGGACAGAGGCTCTACAATCGGACGAGTTGTTGATATCACTCTGCTTGAATTAGAATAGAGGCCACAATGACGAACTGTGTGCCAACTGAAGAGAATCACCAATAGCCACAAGTGTTGTGTAATGGAAAGAAAAGTTAAAGTCGGCATTAAGATCAAAGATATGGTAAACTCACCTGTCATCATCATCATCATCATCATTCATCTCTCATCGCCTCCAATGACGAGACGTTTAATACAATTAGTGTCTTTAGAAATTCACTTACGCAACAAGAAGAAAGAAAAAACCTTTTGCACTGCAAAACATTTTAGGTGAAGATGTGTAGAACTTTGCCTTTAATCTTTGTAAATGGTTTGAAAAACACCGTCCCATTTGGGATAAGCGGTACATTATGTTTGATGGAGCCTCAGATTAATGGGCTTCACAGCAGTATGGTTCTCGATTTTTTCTAAATTAGGCTTTCAGCTTTTTCAGCCTTGCTCCTAAAAAAAGAATCCATTCTCCTTGCTCTGCATGACGCATTTATATTTATGCGTGATGGATGCGCAGGTATCTTTTGTTTGGATGCGGGGGTGATGCCAGTGTTTCCTATGGTATATTATTCTCACGCTTCTCCGTGCTCAACCTCTGAAACAAGCGTCACGCACGGATCATCCATCGTTCACTTAGAGCGTGACCGCGCTGACGCCATTCGTTCCTCTGTATTCCATTTAATGCCATTTTACCGTATTAACCCCTTCACTCCCATGGGGGAGGGAAGCCTCACCAGAGGTCATTAGAGCGGCCTGATGTTCGAGTTATTCCGACTCTAAACCCTAAACAGTGGAACTCCTAAATCACTGACTCTCCTTGGGGAAAATGTTCCCCATGTTGTCTCATTACTCGTGTTCTCGTGCTACAGTGGGCTGTAGTTTAGCTCCCCCGCTGTCTGCTTCATGCTGTCTGCCGCCGCCTCGCCAAACCTGTCCGTTTGTTGTTAGCTGCAACGCTTCAGAGCTCGGATCCAAATGTCTGACATGACAGTCTGAAAGCAAACTTTTCCAAAGGAACAGACTTTTCCTCGGCAAAAAGTTACAGGATAAAAGCTGCAGTGAAACCCCGTGGCACTGCTAACTGACTGAGCAAAGCTAAGCCTAGCCAACAAGCGGACGAGCGAGTGTGGCAACAGACACTGTGAGCTAATGGCCAGCCAACGGTCGGATGATTTTGCCACGACCAAGAAATGTTGTTGCCAAATTTTGTGAGTGTGGGACCCAAAACACAGGGGAAGGTAACTTTGTCGGTTATTTCTAGTTTTTTTCTTTTCTTATGATGTTACGCAATGTGTAAGATAGAAGCCCAAGGCACCTGTTTGGAACGTCTTTGTTTACCCATGCCGAGAGCTGTTACATAAAGGAGGGGGAGGGGCTAGCAGCTAAGAGGGGCGGGGCCTCAAGCTGGTGGCATCAATCAATCCATGCCTTCAGTCACTGTGCAGCGAACACTGGCACATGTTGTGACTAGTAGTAGCACTCATGTTTTTTCTGGAGGATAATCAATTGTTGAATTGCAGTATGCAGCATGCAGTACATTTAAAAGGTTAACCACGGACAACATGACATCTTCCACAGGGGGTTGTACGGCGACACGGGGCCAACAACACACGACGCAAATGAAAACAATCCCATAAAAATTATTCTCCCGTCATGCCTGCTCAGGGGGCTTCTGAGGTAAGGCTGCCTCTACACCTCCAAGGGTCCCCGCCAGAACTACCAAGACAAGGACGGGTGGGGGTGGTGGGTGGAGGTGGAGTTGGGGGTGGGAGGTGTGGAGGCTTCTCCCTGTAGCACACGGGATATATACTGTATACCAGGAGATAATATGGCCCCATGCCGTATATTCTCAGTCAGGAGTGACAGCAACACGGCTATCACTTCCGGGTTAACCAAGGGTAACCAAGGCGTATATTCCCCGGGGGGAAGAGGAGGTGGGGATCCATCATGGGCTTCCTGCAACCCCCCCCCCCCCCCCACCCAACGGAAGGCTCTTTGATTTAATGGTTGATCGATAGAAGCTGTGGGTCTCACACCAAGGGAATTGGGCGGCTTGTGTGGGCAAGCGGCGTGGTGTGTGGTTTGGAATGTGGTGGGACCGGTGGTGGTGGTGCTGTTGGTTGTTGTGGTGGGACGGTGGTGGTGGTGGTGCTGTTGGTTGTTGTCAGGTGGGATGGCAAGGAGGGAGGTGGTGGTGGTTGATGGTGGTGGTGTTGGTTGGTGGTGGTGGTTGTGGTTGGTTGTTAGTCTCAGTCTTAGTCTTTAGACGAAAATGCATATTAGTTTTAGTCACATTTAGTCATTTTTGTCCTTCTTAGTTTTAGTCTAGTTTTCGTCGACGGAAACTCAGAACATTTTAGTCTAGTTTTAGTCACATTTAATAGTCCATCTTATTAACCCGCCTGGACCACTTTTTTGTTTTGGCTGTAAAAGTGTCAGAAAATGTACTGTGAGTAAGTGCTTTTGCCCCTTTTTTCAGGATCACTACTTCAGCTTTCAATATCTGGCAGTTTTTTAGCAGTGTGTGTAAAAACAGTGTGTAAGAACAGAAAAACACAAAATCAGAATTGGATTTGAACAGGTTTTCAGTGAATAACTCACTTTGAATGTACAACAAAAGATTTAACATATTCAATATATTCAATCACAACAAATACATCACTCCACAAAAGATTGTGAGCCTTGGGCATTTAGTTTCCATTTTGTGGCCTCTTTTTTCCACTAATGTCCAGGCGTTTTTTTGGTCTTCATGATTTCCAAAAAATGTCACCTGGTGATGGATTACCAACATTGAGAGGGGGTTGAACACCAGGGTTTCTTTTTGGGGTAAACCTGGGAAGATGAGGGACTACATCAGGGTCTGTCACCGTTTTCCAAGCACCACGATGCGGTGACCGGCTTCGGGCATCGCCGGCACCTCCGCGGCCCCGACCGGGAACCTGACCCCGACCGGGACGGCTCTCTGGTGCTGTGGATGGCCCTTCACCAGAAGGCATCCTAAAAGTAATAGAGACATAACATGAGGTCAGATCAGATGTAAAATCACAATACAAGTAAGATACATTTAGTAAAAATAAGTAAACCAAGATAGAAAGATAGAGATAGACATTGTTTGAAATTACTTATTGTAACTTGCTTGTTTAGTAGGCAGCTTGTAAACACACCTCTGTTGTTTGTCACCACACACACAGGACCCCCCACAAACCCCGACCCCCCCGACCCCCACTGAGTCTGTATGAAGTTGAAAGGTTGAGTTGTAGTGAAGTCAACATCCTAGTAAAGTATGTGAGGTACAATGTGTAGACTTACTGTGTTCAGTATCTCCTTCATCTGTCCTCCACCAATCTGCTGGGATGACTGTTTCTCCTGGCAGATCTTCTCAACATTGAGACAAACAACCACTCTAAACACTCCAAACACGCTAAAAACATGCTAAACTTGCTAGAAACACGCTAAACACCACTAAACACAGATGAAAACAAGCTTGAATCCTCTGTCTCCTCCTGCTTCTCAACTTTTTTGCGCAACTCTTCCACACAATCCCGTCGGGAATTTCTTTGATCGAACAAACGGTCTAGGAGTTACGGTAGTTTGAAAAAGGCGAGTGTTTTGGGACGCCAAAGTTCCAACGAATTTAAAGGATGCACTGCACTCGGTGCATACAAGTTTTTAAAAAATAATTAATTACATTTTGAATGTCCGTTAGTCCACCACTAACATTTGAGTTCCGTTTTCGTGACGTCAACGTCACGTCTTAGTCATGGGAAAAAGGTAACGAAATGAACACTGGTTGGTTGGTGTGGTGGGATAGCAGGAGGGAGGTGGTGGACGGTGGTGGTCGGTGGTGGTGATGGTTGTGATTGGTTGGTGTGGTGGGATAGCAGGGGGGAGGTGGTGGTCGGTGGTGGTGATGGTTGTGATTGGTTGGTGTGGTGGGATAGCAGGGGGGAGGTGGTGGTCGGTGGTGGTGGTGGTTGTGATTGGTTGGTGTGGTGGGATAGCAGGGGGGAGGCGGTCGTCATGGTGGTGGTAGTGGTAATGGTGTTCGTTGGTGTGGTGGGATGGTGGTTGGAGGTGGTGGTGGTGGTTGGTGGTGTTTCATTCTGGACTTTTCCATCTCACTCCCGTGCTTAAGGGAGTGATCATGGTCTCCTCCAGCAGAAGGGCACCGTCGCCATCTGTGATCCCTAAAATGGAGGGCATGGCATGGGCTACCACATGAGAGAAAGGCCGGGGCATTTTAAAGACGTGCCCCGCCCATAACCTACTGGACGATGGCGGGAAATAGCTTTTTTTTCTCAGCCCTCCGGGGGCTGAGAACAAATTGTCCTTGAAGGGCAAGACACCGCCATGTAAATGACTTATGGAGCCGAGATGAAGGAAAGGCTCTTTTCACAGGCTCCCTTGAAGTCCAACAAAAGTAAGGTCTCATTAGCTGGACGTAATATATATCTACTCTAAGTAACAGCAAAGTCACACTTATAGAGTATTATTTTAATCCAGACTTAAATAGTAGTATATGTCACCCCCACCCACTCTCTCGCACCACAAAGCTCAAACAACTGTCAGCAAAGGGAACTTTTTATTTTATTTATTAATTTTAAGGAAGCCCTTATTTTGAAAAGCCCTTTTGCCCGCATGCTGTCTAACTCGCTAATTAGCCGTCATGAGTCCGCAACCAGGCTTACGTAGCTTAGTCTCATTGCCAGCCGAATCTGTGTGCGAGTGTGTGTGTGTGTGTGTGTGTGTGTGCGAGTGTGTGTGCAAGTGTATTCATGCATGTGTGTGGGGGAGCCAAGGAAATGTCTTGTGGATTGAACACATTGCTGCATGTTTATTCTGCCTCAAAAGCAGAATACAAATATTTGATCCTGGCTTCCCACCCCCCTGTCGCTACAAAGGAATATGTTCCGGTGACGTCCCGCTATGGTACAGTGTGTGCGTCATCAGTGGAACATACTGGTAGCTCCAGTGTAGTCACAATACCGACCCTGTAGATTTTAGCTAGCTAACGTTCGTGATACAAATCTGGCAACCCGCCTCTTCTGAGAACATCTCATTAACTCATGTTTATGTTTACTGATTGATTCTGTGCACGGTATATAGCATTTTTGTAGAATCTATTTTTAATTATCATTACTTTCTGTTCCCAATTCCCTGTCACGGTGAATCCATAAAGTACATTATCTGCAGTATATTAAAGTACATTATCTATATCTACGCTATCTAATCTCACATGACTTGTGAACTTGAATTTCACGGATCACAAATGATTATATCTCCTATTATGCACTCGACTACCACTCATAAAACAAAAAAAATCGACCAAGCTTGTCTCCTGGCACCGATGGCTACTCTGCACTCTGTCCATGCGTTCTTTAAAATGTGCTTGGGCAGCGCTAACACATTCCTGGAGCGCGTTCCTCTGCTCCTACTCCGGTCTCTCTTGTACGTTGCTTTGGATAAAAGCTTCTGATAAATGAATGAACGGAATGTGAAATAGTGGTAGCGAGCGTGCGCATGTATAATGTATGTGAACAAGACTTTCCAACTTTTAAGGGTGTGTTTGAGCTACATTATTAGTATGCCCTCGTCGAGGGGGATATGTTTGTTGCACTTTTTTTTAGTGACGCAGTCTTTTATTTTTATCTCTGTCGTCTTTCCCTTGCCTGCGAAAGGCAAAACGTTATATATGTTGTATTTCTATTATGTTCTTATATGTTATGTGTCCATCTGCTCACGCATGATTGGGCTACTGTACACTGAGCTTACGATGGGAATGTACACATCCCCATCACACACACACGCACGCATATGCTGTTTACATGTATTTTCACATGTGAATTTCTGACATACATACAGTATGTGGCTGTTCTTTTTACACATAACATGAAAGAAAGTCTAATTTTGTATTACACAGCAAGAGAGAGAGAGAGAGAGAGAGAGAGAGAGAGAGAGAGAGAGAGAGAGAGAGAGAGAGAGAGAGAGAGAAGGAGTGATATAATGGTTAACACTGACTGTGTGTGGGTGTGTGCGCGCGGTTCTGTCTGTTTATACATTTGTCTTTATTTGCATTTTTTGGTCTAGTCATTTACATGGGGGGGAGGAGGAGGGGTGAGCGGGGGGGGGAAGAGACAGTGGCAGTCCATCACAGGCGTGGATCATTCCTCTGTTTGTTTAATGCAGTGGCTCGATCAGAAGCGCATGCCAACTCCCTCCGCAGTTATATGATGTAACCCTGGCAACAGTAGCGGGATGAGCGGAGAGAAGTTGAGCCGGTTTCCCAAAAAAAAAGGGATGCCAACGGGGGCTCTCTCTGGAGAACGATACTCTGAATTTAGCAAGCAGCTGTCATCTCTGAAAAAACCACGGGTCAGCATGTGTGTTTGTTTAGCAGTGGGCCTCCTTTCGCTCAGCGGCCATCTTGGTTCTGAATGCTAGCTTCGGGCACCAAGGTGGAACCAAGATGGCTGCTATGAAAGGTGAATAAGGCCAACCGCTGGACTGCAAAGAGACCCCCTGTGCGGAAGGGAATGTACCTCAATTGTGCTGAGAAAACCATTGTGTTTTTTCCGCCCCCTAGTGGCCATTTAGTCGACAATGCACCTTTAATGCTTAACTACAGTCGGACTTGTAAATGAGGTCTTCTGTAAGCACGTGCATGTCTACACACACACACACACACACACACACACACACACTCTATGCTATGCTATTTACAACGGAAATGCAAGAGTACACATGCATATACAGTATGTATCGGAATGAATGCACTAACAATGACAATACATGAAACACACACACACACACACACACACACACACACACATTGTTTCTTTTTCACTCCAGTGTCAGAATCTGGAGCGTGTGTGTGTGTGTGTGTGTGTGTGCGTGCATGCGTGTCCGTGTGTGTGCCGGGTGACAGGCTGTCTGACCAGCCAGTCCACGCCGGGCCTAATTGGGGTTCAGGAGGCTGTCTGGGCGGATGGGAATAATTGGCTGGCGCCCAGGAAGTTGTGTTGAAGGCTGGCTCTGCCTCACCTTCTCTCTCTCTCTCTCTCTCTCTCTCTCTCTCTCTCTCTCTCTCTCTCTCTCTCTCTCTCTCCACCACCAGTCATCTCTATTATACCCCCCGGTGGACGACACTTTACCACTCAGCCAATCAGACGGCAGCCTGTCGGAGGCCTCCTATGTGTGAAGAATGTGTGTGTGTGAAGAGTGTGTGTGTGCGTGTGTGTGCGCGTGTGTGCGTGCGTGTGTGTGTGATGGGGATGTGTAGCCGATCGTTAGTAGAGAGAGTAACACGTAGATAGTCACGC
>PIJE02002412.1:32091-46224 GCA_002895965.2 Coryphaenoides rupestris | reverse complement strand
GTTGGCAGTTGGGGGGAGGTCAGAGTTCAGGGGAAGCCGTCAAACAGAGCAAGCGAGTGAGTGAGTTCCACGCCTCGGTTTCCCGACACAGCGTTGCATTGTGGGACGCCCGTGAGCCCCTGCAGGGATGAAAAAGTACTGAGCAACCGTTCTACTCTGCCAATAGAGTGCAGCGGGGGGTCCATGGCTACCCCCCTCCTGCTGTGGACTGATGGCTGGACCTGATGTTACCGCCACCACCACCGCCACCGTTACTTCCAGTTAGCTCGGGGATGCGCTCAAAGTCAATTTCACTCGGGGACCGGGAACGATGGTTGCCGTTATTGTACAAAAGGTGCCATATCTCTGAAAATCGCTGGCATTAGGTTAGTCACCCGAGCAGTTTGGATAACTGTTATCTATCTCACAGCCTATTGGGGGGAGCAGAGAAGCGCCTTCACACACAGTGCATTAGCCACAGACGCTGCTAACTGCTAACAGATTTGTATGTTATCTCCGGTTTCGGGAGTCGTTTTGTTTCCTTGTGTACACCATAAACCAATTCCATCATGATATTTTCCCACCCCTCCTCAGATGATTGGGTTTCTTTCGTGTGTTTTTTTTTCTTTCCAAAAGGCATTAAGAAAACAACAGGGCTTTTTAATCTAAATAAATTAGCCCCAGTTGGAGGTAGTAATAATGGCAACGCAATAAGCAATAAGCTGCTGTCTCTAAACAAAATGAAGGTCGTAAATATCCTGTCTCCTCTACACCTCGACTCATCTGTCGCGCGCTCGTGTGTGTGTGTGTGTGTGTGTGTGTGTGTGCGCGTGTGCGCGTGTGTGTGTTGGGGATGGGGCGGGGGCAGATCTCTCCCTCTCTCTCTCCCTCTCTCTCTCCCTTTCTCTCTCTCTCGATGTGTACAACCCCTCCGCAATCCGTGCAAAAAAAACATCTAAAATGAAACCTGATTTTATTCCTCTAATACCAACGCCATGGAGAGAGAGAGAGAGAGAGAGAGAGAGAGAGAGAGAGAGAGAGAGAGAGAGAGAGAGAGGAGAGAGAGGAGAGAGAGGAGAGAGGAGATGAGAGAGAGAGAGAGGAGAGAGAGGAGAGAGAGAGAGAGAGGAGAGAGAGGAGAGAGATGAGAGAGAGGAGAGAATAGAGAGAGAGAGAGAGAGAGATGAGAGAGAGAGAGATGAGAGAGGAGAGGAGAGAGGAGATCTCCTGTGCCAGGCAGCAGCAGCAGCAGCAGCAGCAGCTCCCACGCGTTATTTTCTTGGCTCCCTTGCGCGACACGAGGTTTGTTGTCAGATGACACGCCTAATGACAGCCTCTCTCTCTCTCTCTCCCAGTCATGCGCAATCACATGTCAACACACACACACACACACACACACACACACACACACACACACACACCACGCACAGCCTCCAGGCAGTGACAGAAAGCAGCACATTACTGTGAGCGACTACAATTGGATCATGTCATCATCCCCACGCAGATAAATAACCCACAGGCTCTCTCACATGGACGTAATCTCTTGCCCTGTCCTCTCATCTTAAGACAACATATACATATATCATTAGAAAGTAACATGTAAGAATAGTGGAGTAATAGTTTTGGTCATATATCAAGATTCAATGAGTTTATTTGTCACATACACACACAGGATATGCAGTGAAACTAAAAGTGGCGATGCTCAGTGGAATGTGGAAAAGAGCAAGAGAGATAACACAAATTGGAGGGATCAGAATCAGGGTATTCACAATATTTACAGTAAAAAAGACCAGCAGGAATGAGAAATATATAAAATATATACAAAATATATATTAAAAAAAGTAAGATAGAATAAAGTGAGTACAGACCAAGTATCTGCATGTATGTATCTCATAAGTTCTGTAATAAGTTATGTCGTGAAACTATGTGAGTTTGCATTTATAGTGCATGTACTGACTATGTGTGTATGTGAGTGTTTGCGTGGGAGGGGCAGTGGGGGGGCCCTGGTGAGGTCAGAGTTCACAGTCCTGATGGCCTGCGGAAAGAAACTCTGTTCCTGAGACTGTTTTAGTCTCTCTGTTCTTGTAGCGTGACTGCGGAGGCACTTGCCTGACCGCAGCAGTTGGAACACTTTGTCGCAGTCCCATTAATCCCCAGTGGTGTGTAAGTCCTCTGATGTTGTTGTTGTGTCCTCCTAAAGTACACAATCAGCTCCTTAGTTTGGAGACAGCATGAGGCTGTTGTCCTGGCACCAGAGTGACAGGTTAGCAACTTCCTCTAGGTAGGCCTTCTCATCGTCACCGGAGATCAGGCCCACCACCACTGTGTCATCCGCAAACTTGACGATGGTGTTGGAGCTGAACCTGTGTGCACAGGGAGTACAGTAGGGGGCTGAGGACGCAACCCTGGGTTCTGTGTTCTGTGTTCAGGGTGAGGGGTCTGGAGGCGGTCAGGAAGTCCAGAATCCAGGCGCACAGGGAGGTGTTCAGTCCCCAGCTCAATCAACTCGCCAGCCAGTCTGGTGGTGGGAACTGTGGTGTTGAAAAGCAGAACTAAAGTCAATAAACAACATTCTCACATAGCCCCCCTTCCGACTGTCAAGATGAGAGAGGGAGCTGTGTATTACATGGGAGACAGAATCGTCTGGGGATCTGTTTGGCTGCTCGGCGAACTGCAGCGGGTCCACGGAGGGAGGTAAGACGGCGCAGATGTAGTCCTTGATCAGCCTCTCAAAACATTTCATGACCACCGCGGGGAGGGCCACCGTTCGGTCGTCATTCAGGCATGCTGTAGAGGCACAGGGACAATAGTGGACCACTTGAAGCAGGCTGGGACAAACGGACTCAGCCAGGGAGAGGTTGAATATTGTGGTGAACACTGGAGCTAGCCTGGTTAGCACAGGTCTTCAGCACTCGTCCAGATACGCCGTCAGGACCTGCAGCTTTCCTGGCGTTCACCCTCATCAGAGCTGTGCTCGGTCACAGAGAGAATTTGCTCGTCCCTAGCAATGGAACTCACAGCTTCAGCTACAGTCCCGCTAGCGGTGTTGTCGCTCACCTCGAACAGAGCATAGAATGAGAGGGAGCCGTGATATATGTTGACGCGGGTAATAAAGCCAACCTGCTCGCTGTAGTGATAACCTGACGTCCGGAGAAACATCCCCAATGATCAGTCCAGCCAGCCGTCCGTCAAATCACAGAGCATCACTGTTGACAGCGCATCCCAGCTCGCTAGCTCGCTCTGGATGCATTTTCGCCACCCATTGACCTAAATTCTGTGTTGTCTTGTCTTAATGGACAGGACATAGAAGACGGACAGGAACACAGGTTGAAAGTGAGAGGGAATGGCAAGGAATATAAATGAATAAACCCTCTCTCTCTCTCTCTCTCTCTCTCTCTCTCTCTCTCTCTCTCCCTTTCCCTCTCCCTCTCCCTCTCCCTCTCTCTCTCTCTCTCAAAAAAACTAAATATTGTGTCCAGTCAGTCTGTGTATTCCGGTTAACACTTCCCAAGTGTGAGTAGTCCTTTTTTTTTGGACACGTCAAAAGTATTCAGCAGACACGTGACACATAGCGTGTGACCTATAGTCACTGCAGAGGCGTTCCCTGCACGGTTTGCACACTTTTCTCCATCGCTGCAATAAAGTCCAGGGAAGCGGCGGCGTTGGCGGTGTGTTCAAACACCGAGGACAGCAGACGCAGGAAGAGGACGCTTTTTCTTTCTTGTTTTTTTTTGGGCCACCGGCGGCCCCCCGGACACGAGGGCCCGGTTGCGGCGAGGTATCCGGGCGGGCGCCAGAGGGCCCGCTGTGCTTCAGAGGCGCCGTGACAGCCACTCTATTTAGCCGCGCGTTTGTCAACACGGTGAAACAGATGGGCCGACCGGCTGACTCGCTGGCTGGCTGGCTGGCTGGCTGGCTGGCTGGCCCCCCCCGGTCGCCAGCCAGCGAGATATGATCCT
The DNA here is from genome assembly GCA_002895965.2 of Coryphaenoides rupestris. NCBI lineage: Eukaryota > Metazoa > Chordata > Actinopteri > Gadiformes > Macrouridae > Coryphaenoides > Coryphaenoides rupestris. Next base: position 42,286 of record PIJE02002412.1, on the reverse strand, counting down.
GGATTCCTGGCGAGCTGGAAAAAAGCCTGCGCTGCTTGGTAAAGCCGCAGCCAGGTTGATAGCCATCGTCTGCCGCCTCCCAATCACTGCTCTCTGCTGTCGGTGAGTCACGTCGCTCTCTCCGATTTCATTGACGGTCCCAGCGAGGGGAACAAGATAAGATGAGTCGAGTGTTCTTTTATCTCGTCTCAAGCAGCAATCGTTGCACTCAATGCAGGACATGTGACAGATCAATTATGGTCCGGTCTGGAGGATATGTGATGTCAGACCCCCCCCGCCCCCCGCCCCCCCGCCGCTATAGAATGGATTGTTCCAGTCTCTGGCCTTGTTTTAGAAAGCACCTGTGAGTCAGCCCTCCCACTCGTGGTGACAGCGCCAACTCTAAGTGCGTGTCTGTCTGATAACCTTACCCCTGTCACACACACAAACACAGACACACACACACACACACACACACACACACACACACACACAAACACACACACAACCCGTACAGACCAAAACGCCCTCCCTCCCTGATGCACACACACACACACACACAAACACAACACACACACACACACACATACCGTGAAGACACGCACACAAAGACAAATGAGCAGACACACACACACACACACACACACACACACACACACACAGATACACACACACACCTCTCAGGTCGCGGCCCAACACCTTTCCTTCATCCCTCTTCTCGAGTCGCTCTCCGTCCTCTGCTGTCTCTCGCTCTCTTTCTTGCCCTGATTTTCTAATCTTTTTCTCGTCTTTTTTAAACCATTCCTCTCCGGAGAGCTGACCAGGACACAGAAAACTACCGACGTACCAACCGCCCAAAAACCATCTCTCTCTCTCTTAGCCCATTTCCGCTCCGTTGGACTCCACTATGACCTGTGTGCTCAATACAATACAGAATACATTGAGCTAAACCAAGCTTAACATCCCTTCTTTGTGTTTCGCTTTTGCTTTCTGTTTAAGTGTGACCGCCATCGTAACTGCTCAAAGCCTACCAAGGACGGCGGTGCTATCGTAACCATCAAGTGTTCTCCTTGTGAGGAGTGTGGCTCGCAGAGGATGTTGCTTTCATCTCACAGCTTTGACGTGAAATGCCAGAGGAGAGACGCATCGGCGTACAAGGATGTGATTCATTTTCACCCTAAAATAATGACCCACATGAATCATGCAGATCCGTAGTAAACATATGTGTGTGTTTTAGGTGTGTGTGTGTGTGTGTGTGGGTGGGGGGGGGGGGGGGGGGGGGGTGGTGTATTGTGTTGTTGCGTTTCAGAAAGCAAACTAAAAAATAAAAGAAAATAAATCATCTCCAGGCATCAAAACAAGTGATCTGAGGACACTTGCTTGTTTGTTGATAGAATCAGTCACAGGCTGTATCGGCTGACAGCGAGAAGTTCATCAGCAGCACCTGACGCTGCTTGAGAATGACGATGGCGACTGACATTCGGTTGAGTGAATATCAACAGAATATCTGGAGAGTCAAACGAGGATTTGCACGAATGGAAAGACTCAAAATTGGGTGAAGTTCATGTTGAGAAGATGTACTTTCTTAACAGTTTCCGGTGAGGTGGCTACAGTTGGTTTCTGGATCTGTGAATACGTGAATGGCAATTAACAGTGAACACAAACTCGGCCAGCAGCCTATGTGTAGAATGGTAAAGCGCTTTTACAGTATTGCCTCACATTCACCCGTTCATACACCGACGGCGGTGTCCACCATGCAAGGTAACGACCAACACGTCAGGACACTTAGCTAGGCGGAGCCTGGGGATCGAACCAGCAACCTTCCTGTTGCCAGACCCGCTCTTAGCTACTGCCACCCGTAAATAATCTTAAATAATTACATAAAATTTTGTTGTTTTTCCATGTGTTGTCATAGATGACATGGAACATCTCACACCATTTCTTGGAAATGTTTTCAATATTTATCTATTGTTTCATCATAATTAAAACGCAGGAAATGGCTGTTAAAGGTTGCTTAGAAACCGAACATTTTCTCAGCGTCTAAATTGGAGCATTCCTCCAAAAAAAGGGTGCATTGTAAAACATTATCGTGCTTTTTCTTCCCCTCAGCCAGTCACCTCCCTGAATGTGGGTCATTGATGACTCACGTTGTCAAGCAGCCCCAGTGGAAGAGTAGCCCCGCAAGTGTGCAAGCCAAAGAGTGGCTTACAAGAAAAACAAGACGGCCTCGTACACTTGAAAACACAAAAAAACAATCGAGCGCGCACACAAGTGCCCAAGTGTCAAGTGAGGATCAAACCATCTTAATGGAACGTGCCACAAAAGTAGATGACGGCGGGGGGGGGGGGATGCGCGGGTTCCTGCCAGGCGATCGATCCACTGAATTTACTAGTGAGCTCTTTGCACTTGTCATTAATCCACGGCTGACGGATGAGCCCTCAAACTGTCGAGGTGAGTGTTTGTGTGGAGTTTAAATCACGGGCCCACGTGACAGGAGGAGGAACCCGGCACATTTCAGCATTTTCTTCAACAAAGTGTGCAGACTTTGCGTGAAGTTGCTCAAAAAATTGCAGTTTTTGGCCACTGTTATACATGCACTATGGACACCAGCATTTATTTGTGTGTGCTTTATTTACCCAGAGAAATCACATTGAGATTTACGTGTCTTTTACAAGTGAGCCCTGGTTAAGAAGGCAGCACACACAATTTCACAGCATAACATTATATAACTTTCAGCAAGGACCCTCCTCAACACGGCCTCTGAAACATACGCATTCTGGTTTAAACAGCTCTCCAATCTGGGCTTTAAAATCATCAATTGATATAAAATGATCTCGTTTCAGGTCTGCAAGACGTTCCAGGATGATTGGGCAGCACAGATAAAAGCCCTTTTAAAGAACATGTCATTCTGTGATCGTAAACCTGTCAATTCCATGATTTGGTGAACTTGCTTCGATATGTTACTCGCGGGCCCCAAGATCGCTTTATACGCAAACATGTATAAACCCTAAATGTTTTATACCCTAAACCCTAAACGTATAACAAAAATGGAATGCGTCTCCTTCCAGTTAACAACGGCTAACATCCTGCTAACTGACGCAGGCTACAGTGATGTGTCAGGGATCTCTCGTTAGTAACTCGCGTACAAATGAAGTTTCCGTTTCACTTTAAGAATAAAACCCTGAAAGGTGTTTAAAGCCTGTACGACAATAAGCGCTCCTCAGTGCATTATTCCATTTCAATGATTGACATGAAATAAACTGAAATCATGATGAAAACAAATTGCTTGAGTCTATTCAACTATTTGGCACAAAAAAAAAAAAGCTAAACGCTGTACGAACGAGGCTGTCCTACAGGTCCTACAGTCAGTGTAACGGACTGTGCCACGCCGGTCTCTGAGCACACATGTATTTTTGAGAGGTCATCCATATGCTGCGGGCCCCCGATCCTCAGTACACTCACGGAGTGATCCCTCAACGCCCTGTCACCGGTGATGAGGTTCACTTTTCATTCACTTCTCCCAAAAGGGAGGTTTTAGAGACAAGTGTGCCTGCGTCCCAGTATTCCCCATTGCTCTTGTCACCGCAAGATCTATCTCCTAGTCTCTCGTCCCTTTCCCTCCATCCCTTCTTTCTCTCACCCTCATTCCTCCCTCTCTCTCTCTCTCTCTCTCTCTCTCTCTCTCTCTCTCTCTCTCTCTCTCTCTCTCTCTTCAGTGCCAGTTTGTGCATTCCAGTGTACGCTTTCCAAATGTGAGTCGGCCTATACTACTTGTTTATTTTGTAAAATATTTAAATATCGTTCTGTCCCAGTGCCAGTTTGTGTATTCCAGTTTACACTTACAAAATGTGTCTAGTACTTTTTTTATTATATTTTTTAAACATGTATTGTGTGCGAGAGACTTGGAGACGGATATCTGCCTTTTGATTTCCTTGTTCCTTTAATTCATATTTAAACACTTGATTTCAGTTGACTGACAGCTGCTTCCTGCGAATCGAGTCTGGAAAGATAAAAAAGATTGCATTTCACGCCGGGTCCAAAACACACTCTTTATTCACCCCGCTCTCCTGTCAGTTGACGGGACCGCGGAGCGGAGAGTAAAAAATGCTGTCAGATTTGATTCCCGTTCTTTGGATCGATTGAACGCTTCCGCGAGTCTCGGGAGGAACACGAAGGTAAGCACCTGCAAGGCCAACTGACAAAAGTTGACTGCAGGAAGTGCGCTGAATCCAGGCTTTTCTCTTTTGGACGCTGCTCTCGGTAGCCATCCAAAACAAGCCATCCCTGATTCAACTGTGGACGATCCCGGACACCACTCACTGCAGTTAGGGGCCATTATCCAATGTCATTGCCCACATAGGTTATATGGAAATTGTATGGAGTGTGTTTGTTGATAACTTAGCACAAAATCCCTGGGTAAAGGTATTAAATAGCGGCGAGGGTGTTCAACTCACCGAAGGAAAGGTTCTGGGTTCGATCCCCAATGCGCCGCAACTTAACTAGAGGCATCCAAGAGCAAGATGTCCTCAACCCCCCCCCCACTACCTGCTCCTCTACAACATCTGAATCCACAGTAGCAAGTAAAAGCATCTGACAAGAAATGAACCAGGTCTTTATAGGGGGTGCACCTTAAGTGTTTGTCGTATATCTTTCACCCACACTCCACTCCCACCCCTGTCTGGAAATGTTGGGTTGAAAACAGAAATCGTTTTTGAAGGCCAGAGCTGATCAATGTATTGATATAGTATAGCGTGCTAAACCGTCACATCAATGTGCTCTTAAGGTTTTCGGGGGACTTATTTAGTCATGTGATCCTATTGGACGGTTCTGAAGGGAAGTGGACATAATCATCATCGCTTCTTGTTTCTTCATCTTGGCCCTCCGACTTGCACCCATATTTACTCGGATTCTTCATTTAGCCCATGACGCTTTTATCCCAAATCACTTTCTAAGATACAGGTCGGGTCAGGGCAGACATCGGGGTTCGAAGCCAGAACGTCCAGGCTGGGAGGCAGCCACCCTAACCACTAGACTGTCCCGCGAGCCCCAGTGATCAGTTCATAACGTAAAGGGAATACTTAAATTAACATCTCTCATCGGTTTGCTGGCAGGGTGCGGAGACGCCGTCCGCAGACGGTGGCGGTGTAAACGCCCGTTTCCTCCGCGCACGCTTCGATCCTAATTGAGTCGCTGATTGGATCGAGACAGGAGTACTCTCCTCACACACCAACGCGTTGCCAGCGATCATTTCTCCTTCCTAATCTAATCCCAGCAATTAGCATAATTAACAAGTCGCTCTCAGGCTGTTCTGCGGCGTGGTTCCAGACCAACTCTTCCCAAATCTCAATCAAAAAGGTAAATTAAAAAGTACACAATTGCCTCACATTCAATGTTGCGCAGGGGATGTATTCATTCCTATTATTCAATGGCTTCTGCTTGTCATTACGCCTCCAAGAAAGAGGAGGAACATCTATCTCTTCAACGTCGAACGAGATGAATAAAATGGACGAGGTGTGAACAATAATACGTATTCATATAAGTATAATAAGTATTGTTTATTCTCATCCTTTCACAAAAAAAACCAATCCCTTAATCCTCTGATGTATTTAACCACTCAACCTCTGCTGAGCGGGATAATTGTCAATGACAACAACATTGAAACGAAGAAAATAATTAAAGTCGTCCATTGATTTCAGCGACGGGGGGGGAGGGTTAAGTCTTTTGAAGTGCGTCTTTTGCCAAGGAGGTTAATCCAGCACAGAGGGCGTTACTGCGTTCATCTCGATGTCCCCGAAAACACACAAAAAAAACCCACAAATGACTAGATTTGACACGCTTCCGTTCTCGCGGGGTTGCCACTCAAAATCCCCAAGATATGGAGAGAGAGAGAGACTTTGTATCTGGACCTCATTACACGCATATTAGCAGCCAATTAGGAGACCAGGGGCCCCGCGGTGTGAGACGGCTCCGGAGACGTGCACCCGCCTTCGCTATATTTAATTATAAGCGCCACAAAAGAAAAGAAAAAAAAAGAAATGCATAAAATAAGACACAAAACTAAACAAACATACAAACAAACAAACAAACAAACAGACAAACAGACAGACAGGGATTTGGGGACTTAGAAATTGGGAGATGGTTATGTCGTAATTGTTTACGGTTGAGTTATTTTGCAGACGCTCCTATCCGCATAATCAAACTCCCTAACCCCCCCCCACACCCCAACCACCCCTCCACAACCACACCATCACACCACACACACGCACACACCGCACACAACACACACACCACAACACACACACACACACACGCTATCTCTGCCCCACACATTGTTGTTTGGGAATATAACAACATTCCCCAACTCAATCAAAATCATTTTTTTGTACTTCCTGGAGCTGTGGCTGAGAGAGGTTGTGATAATGCGTATATCTCTTTTCATCTCTTTGTATATCTCTTTGTATATCTCTTTGTATATCTCTGTATATCTCTTTGTATATCTCTTTGCATATCTCTTTGTATATCTCTTTGTATATCTCTTTGTATATCTTCTGTTTGTATATCTCTTGCATATCTCCTTTTGTATATCTCTTTGTATATCTCTTTTGTATTATCTCCTGTATATCTCTTTGTTATCTCTTTGTATATCTCTTTGTATATCTCTTTGTATATCTCTTTGTATATCTCTTTGTATATCTCTTTGTATATCTCTTTGTATATCTCTTTGTATATCTCTTTGTATATCTCTTTGTATATTCTCTTTCTACAGAGGTAATGGCTCCCAAGATTACCAATTTAGAATGAGACGGTGGTTTTCCACGAGACTTTGTGTGTTTCTATGTGTGTGATGCATCCTCATCATTGGATTGTTGAATATGTATTTCTTGAATATGCAATTAAAATGTTATGTAATTAATTATGAATTATGTAATTGAATAAGTAATTAACACACACACACACACACACACACACACACACACACACAGGGTACTCAGATAATTACACCTCACGGAGCGCTGCCTGTCTCACGCCTCGCCGTCGTTGCCTCAGACGCTTTAATTTTTGTATTTTCATTCGGGTTCTTCTCATTCTGCCACTCCGCTCTTTGTTTATCGTTTTTTAATTATTTATTTTCCCGCCCGAGTTCCGCTCCGTTCCGTTTGTGGCATGTGGTTACTATAGAAACAAAGAGCCAGGAGGAATATAGAAGTGTCTCACACCGCCGTCCGTGGGATACTTGTGAAGTCAATCTTTTAATATTTATACATCTTTTGGCATATTTTCCTTTCCTATAAATGGGCATATTTCCCAGTTTTGCACATCATAAATTCTGTTTCTGTTTCTGTGTGTGTGTGTGTGTGTGTGTGTGTGTGTGTGTGTGTGTGTAAACACTGGGCTATTCTCGTTGTGTTATTGTCATAGTATCACTTTCTTTCTCCCCCCCCCCCCACCGCGTGTGGTGTTAAGTCTCGCTGGGTTCCCTGCTGCTGGATCCCATCCCAGCCCTGGGAGGATATTCCAGCTCTGGGCCGATTCAACGATTTGTCGAGGAGATGGTTGCCATTCATCCGGACTGCTGTGAACAAAGCCGAAAGAAGTATTATGGCCCCCCTCTGACGGTGGGCTTAACCGGCTGGGATGAGGAGAATGGATGGCGGTGGGGGCTGTGACAAGCCGTGTGTGTGTGTGTGTGTGTGTGTGTGTGTGTGTGTGTGTGTGTGTGTGTGTGTGTGTGTGTGTGTGTGTGTGTGTGTGTGTGTGTGTGTGTGTGTTTAACATCACCTTCTCTTACAGTTTATGTGTCGTTTTGGATGTGTGTGTGTGGGGGTTTTCTGAAGCATAATACACTTTTTTGCAAATGTACTTGAAGGGCTTCGTCTTTGAAACCTTTATGGCTTTGGGGCGGCAGTAGTTCAGGAGGTAAGAGCGGTTGTCTGGAAACCGGAAGGTTGCTGGTTCAATCCCCGGGAGTGTCGAGGTGTCCCTGAGCAAGACACCTAACCCTCACTGCTCCTGAAGTGCTGGTTGTTACCTTGCATGGTTGGCACCGCCGTCGGTGTATGAATGGGTGAATGTGAGGCAACTGCTTTTTGGATGAAAGCGCTATAAATGCAATCCATTTATAGTGGTTTTCTGCTGGGAGAGAAATGCAAATGATTCATCTATTGACAACTCAGACATCTGCAGAACTATGGCAGGCTGTCTTGGGTTTATTGCTACATGCAATAAACCCCCGATGTCTACTGGACATCGGGGGATCAAAGTTATTTTGCCTGGGAGTCCAAAATTGTGCGACTGATGACCAGTTTCTGGACTGGTTTGGGATATGCACCTTACACGACAATAATGTCATCTTTGACGGAATAGGTTTCTGGGTAGTTCCTGGGTAGGCCAAATATAGCTCTTTACCTCCAGCTTACAGTGACAAACGTTCACCCTAAACAAAAAGCTGCAGTTTGCAAGGGGCTTCTGAACTCTTTGACTTATTGACACGGGGCCCCCTTGACTCAACACGCTGAATGCTGTGCTTTTTAGGTATGTGTATGCATGGCAGTACTATATTTATATACGTTTATGTTGACACACTCCTGACGATGGCCAGAGAGACAAATGAAGGGGAGGAACGCAAAGGGCTTAATGTAAATTGAAAGAGCAGGTACAATATAGAAAGAACAAGCAGCATTGTTTAATAGACATAAATAACGATAACGATGATGCATGAGACCCAACTAAATGGCTTCTCGTTTAGAATGATCGAGGAAAACGTGGCTAGAGAACGCCCCCCCCACCCCCAAACCACCACACATACACACGCACACACACACACACGCGCGCACACACACACGCACACACACACACACACACACGCACACACACACACACACACACACACACACGCACACACACACGCATAATACAACTTGCACATTATTTAACTGAGGGCAAGTACACAATCAGTCACAGTGGATTACCTCCATCAGAGCGCTGCAGTAGTTACTGTAAATGGGAACCGCAGTATGGGCGCCATATATTAAACGGCAGCGATGGAAAGCCGATGCATTATCTCTTAAGCGTTTGATGAATTTATCTCCATAAGCGCCGCTTAATAACCAGCTACACACGGCGGCGGCGTACCCGCGTCGTGTGTTATTTGGCTAATGGTAAAGAAGCGAGTGTTTTTATTTTTCCCTTTCCATTAGCCTTTAGCTGACCCCCAAATAATTCACACTAATGCATTCTGACAAATTGCCAGAAGGTGCTGCATTAGCCGTCAGCCCAATGCACAAAACCACGCTTTGCCCCCCGATACAAGCGCCGGTTAAAATCCTCTGTTAATTACACGTCTGTTATCATGCAGGGCGGTGGAGAGGGGAATGTAGGCTGTAGTTTATTCGTTGCGAACGGACATTTTAAAATTTGTTTCGCCGTTCGTTGAATGGGCAACGATTCACTTGTTGCCAACAACTCCTGTATCTCGGTAAATGTGCAAAGTACGAGAATAAGACAAAATATTACAGATATTTTAGTCAAACAATTTAATAACTGAATATTTAAAAACATGTCTAGTCTAGTCTTATTTCTAGTCTTGTCTCATAGGTTTGTACAAATTCCCTAAAATGATCTAATTAAAATATCGTAGAGAAGAAAAAAAATATAATAATGTTAGAACCTTCTGTGATCAGTGCAGCTGTCAGCGGGCATGGGAGCCATCCAATCACAGCGTGGCACCATGGAGCCACCACATTCTAACCCAACAGAGGAGAGAGAGAGAGAGAGAGAGAGAGAGAGAGAGAGAGAGAGAGAGAGAGAGAGAGAGAGTGTGCAGCCACAAAGCAACAGTTTTATATTTCACAGTGAGTGGGTGCGCCCGCTCGGATATAAAGTGATGCGTCATGTTTGCCAAGAGCCATTTAAAAACCAGAGATCGGGATGGGGGGGGGGGGGGGGGGGGGGGGATTGTAGAATTGGAAAACTGAGATAAATAAGTAGGAGCTAAAAGCATCTCATATATATGTACATACAGTATATGGTAGATTTACATGCAGATGTGTTGTGTATTTAGTGTATTTGGATATATGAGTGTGTGTGTGTGAGAGGGGGCGTGCGAGAGAGAGAGAGCGGGCCTCAGTGAGAGACAGATGGCCGTGAAGGAGAGTGTGTGTTGGCCTTATGGCTCCGGCTGACATGTCATTACTCTGCCTAATTAGATAATAATGAC
>PIJE02002412.1:19591-29591 GCA_002895965.2 Coryphaenoides rupestris | reverse complement strand
GCAAGCACACACACACACACACACACACATATGCAAGCACACACACACACACACACACACACACTCACACATATGCAAGCACACACATATGCAAGCACATACACACACCACAACCACACGCACACAATGAAACACACACACACAAATGCACAGAGGTCTCCACACACACACACACACACACACACACACACACACACACACACTCCCCACAGCCCTGCTGACAGACAGAGAAAAATGTGACAAATGACTGATATTTTTTTAATATGTGAGGGCCCCCGTTTGTGCTTCATACTCTGAACGAGCCAACACCAGCATCTTGGAAGTTTACCAGCAATACACATGAAACCTCTGGCAACGCCCACGTCACCCTCTCACAGACACCGCCGTCACGTCACCTAGCTCTCATTATGCCATCATGTGTGTGTGCGTATGCATGTGTGTGTGTGTGTGTGTGTGTTACCTGACTTCATCAGAGCGCCGTGTCGGTTTAAACCAGGTGACGGCGGCACAGGAAGTTCTCCGTACAGTCCTCAAGGGAAATGCAATCAATGCATCCTACATCTAATAACAGATACACACTATATATATATATATATATAGCGGTGATTAATGAGGAAGGGCTGATTTCTAAAAGCAGCACGTCCGTATTTCTAATAAACTGCTTCCTCGTGCGGCGACCAGCTGACGGAGGTTGTGGCGGCAGTGGCCAGATGGAGGTGACATGTGACATTTTAAAGCGCCGTCCCGCTTCATCAGTTCCTCTAATTAGAAATCAGGTGGAGGAGATCACATCCCCCCCCCCCCCCCCCCCACGCCGCCACCCTCCCACCTCATCACCAGGGCTCTGACGTCAAGCCGCAACTCTTACTCTGTGAACTTGGCTGCACTGCCGAGACTACCAGCCAGCCGGCCAGCCAGCTGCCCAACCAACCAGCCAGCCAACCAGTCAACCAGGTAGCCGTCCAGCCAGCCGGCTGACCAGCTTACCAGCCAGCCAGTCAGGCAGACAGATAGACAGACAGCCACCCGGCTAGCCAGCCAACTAGGCGGCCAGTCGGCCAGTCAACCAGCCACCCGGCCAGCCAGCCAGCCAGCCAGCCGGCCGGTCAGCCAGCCGCCCGCCAACCAGCCAGCCAGCCGACCAGCTTACCAGCCAGCCAGCCTCCCAGCCAGCCAACCAGCCAGCTAGCCGGCCAGCCAGCCCACTCTGAGTAGTGACTCATTTACATGAAAGCTAATGTCCATACATCAGCCATACTTCATACAATGGCGGCTCTCATACACGTGAAATCCTCACTCATACCATTGAACGTTTTTTCACATGCTACTGAGGTCACTCTCGCATATTGCTATGATGCATGTCGTGTGAAAGGGTTCTCAGTCACATACGTGTGTGTGTGTGTGTGTGTGTGTGAGCATTACACGTGTGTGTACTGTATGTCAGAGCATTCACGTGTAAATGTGAGGGGTATATGAGAGGGCTTTTAGCAGTACATGAGAGCATTTCACACGTGTGTATACGTGAGAGGTAACGTAAGATATACGGCCTCTCATCACCATAGTTACTGACACCATGATGGAAAATTGCAGCCATTTATCAACTATTCGTGTCATTTAGCAGACAATTCTCCCCCGAGGCGACTTGGTTAATTCAGATGCATGTCATTCGGCAGCAGACGGAGGTTAGGCGTTTTAGCTCACGATTGCCTCCATATACCTTTCTGGGTTCAGACTGGGAGTCTGACACTCGAACCCACAACCTTTGAATCGCCACCGGAAGGACAGCGCGCTATCGATCGCGCCGAAGAAGTAACCGCAGTGGACAATGACGTCCCGTTACGTGCTCCCAGCGCGTGCCGGTGGCAGCATCAGCCATGCAAGGCGGCCACCAGCCTGTCAGAAGCAGTTAGTGTTGGATGGCTTTGCTCAGGGACAGACACGCGAGGAACGGGGGTTCGAACCGGCAACCCTCCCTCCCTTCCCTCCCTCCGGCGGACAGACAATCCGGCTCTCAGTCTGACCCACGTACTGTGGGGCCCGCAGCAAACATACAGAAACACAAAAATGAATGAGCACATTATTTTTATACCGTACTTTACGAGCATATGGGTTAACCTCAGTGATAGTAATGCAGATTGATCTCTAATCAACACTGTCTGTTTTTTTCAATGCACACGCTGTGATTATTGTTGATGGGTGATTTTGTCCTTTAGCTAACCTTGACTAAACCAATTCCTTGGAGCCCTGGGGAATTCTCGCGCGGCGCGTCCCATGCGGGTTCAGGTAGAAGTCGAGCAGATCTCCTGCATTGCAATGTATTTTTCAATTTACCCCTCACCTGAGATCGGCCTGACCCCAGAGTCACACCAGAGCGTATTTTTCGTTTGTTTGCCAAGATTACTATTTAAGATTTCATTTCAACTTGACACACACTCGAGGTTTGTGGTCATTTAACCTTAAATCTGTGTCCACCCGTTCGACAGCTGCATGCGGACTAGTTCAACCTTTTCACGCAACATAATCGAGACTGAAGAATTAAAGTCTTTTAATGCATCAGGGAAGATATTGAGACAGCCTGTCTATGACTTTCAGGGCTTTTTTTTTTTATTTTTTATTTTTTTAACCAAGTCTGGGATCTTGCTGTTTATCTGTCGCCATGGGCTTTGACTCATGAGGAAAATAACCAGATGTAGGATTAAATATGGATGTATGAGAGTAGAGTAGAAAATAACTAATCGCTTGTGGAAACAGTATGTAGATTTTAATGTGGAGTAAAAAAAAAAAATAAAATGCTGACCTAAATTTACTTTGCACTTAGAAAACTCATACCCACACATATACATTATTCTTACACCCACATGCAAACAAAACACAAACTAAAACACAGCTCCATACAGATGCCAATATATGTGTGTGGGTATAATAGTAAATATGTGAGTATCTCTGCTGCACAGTTCAATTACATGCAAAAATAATGAGGGACAGATTTTGCACGGAAGAATCAGATTGTTCATCTCTAGCCTTTTTTTTTTTACTGTCTATAATCTCCTCTTTTCTTTTTGTTTGTATAAAACAGACTGCTCCTAACTAGAGGAAGCCTATTACCAGCCTTAGAAATCACTATTAACTGATCAGGAGTTTTCTTCTTATTTGGTAAATATGCCATTTTTATAAATAGCTGCACACTAAAGGTACAGTATAGCACATCTTACCCAGCATGCACCTCTTTCAGGCGTTTTATTTGTATCCACAAAGTGTACCTTGCAAGGAGTACAAGGATTAGCACATTAGCACAACCCCCGGACGCTACTGTGGCAGATAGCTCAGTCCTCTTTAGCTTCACACATGGTGATTAACTGTGTCGAGCTGGACTTATCATTACCAAGGTGCTTGTCATGTTGAATAAATGTATTGTGTCTCCAACGTATGGCAAGGCTGGAATGGAATGAGCCCTGTGTACCTGTGTGTCACATCAATCAGTGTTGTAAATATTCATTAACTGGAGATAATTATCATTTCAAAGAGCCGGGCTAATAGGCCATGGAGACGAGGAGACCACAGAGGCCTTCAGTACCAATCACAACAATGCAAGATGTCGATTGGCTGCTGAATGTTCTTATGTATTTAACCATAAACCCATTAAAAAAATCCTCTTGTTGTGTTTAACTGCCAGTGCAGGGCTGAGAGAGAGAGAGAGAGAGAGAGAGAGAGAGAGAGAGAGAGAGAGTCTGGCTGTCCAAGTTGGCAATCAGTCACAACAAGACACAGGCAGCATAGTGGTCATTATGCGCCGATTCAAACGTTTCACAAGCGGTACATCATGGTAAATCAGCCGTCCAATGAACTGTCTTGCCTTGAGCCAAATGTTTTGGTCAGCATTTTTCCATTTAAATGCAAATGAAGTCGCAGGTTATGCCTCAGAGGCTTGGTGCGGGGCGATTAGTTTAATTAAAGAGGTTATTTGGCCAGCCCAGGACATTCCCAAGCATGCATCACCCACGTCATACGCCAATGGTGTAAACAGGGGGAACCGGTCGGCAGACATGGAAACATTTTGACCATCCATCCTTCCGGCTCTCTCTTTAATCGTAGCCTCCAGTTAGGACTGGAACAGCCATCCAGACACCTCAGCATGTCCCCTGCAGCTTCCTGCAGCTACTCTTGGAACATTCCCCGAGGGGGTTCCCAGTCAGGAGATAGAACCCCATCTAGTGTGTCCTGGGCCGGCCGCCTTCCAGTTGATCCAACCCGGTACACCTCCCAAGAGAGGTGCCCCGGGAGGTGATCGATAGTAGAGGCCCGACCCACATGAACATGAGCACGGCAGCTGCTCTGCTCTACAGGAACACCACCTGCATTAAGGCTGATCCATACTCCGCGAGAAGCGAGAACTTTGTACGCCTGGACATCAGTCACTCGTGGCTAAGATCCTGAGAAACCTCTTAGAAACCTGGGATTCCTGCTCACCTTCCTGCTCACCTGAAGAGAGCGATCCGTCCAGCTTGTTTCCAGCACCATGGCCTCAGAGGTGCTGATCTTCCCGCAGGCAGCTTCTCAGGTGCAAACTACTAGGGGCCACACTTAGCGGATGATGGCTACTTGACTACTTTTTCCAACAACTAAGCTAAGTTGTTGAAAGAAGCAGTTGGCACGACTTAATTACCAGTACTTCATGACACGCTGTGCACAAGCAGCTGCAAGCATCACAGGCTTCATTTCAGCATAATGTGTCAAGGGTTGACAAGTGTGTTTCTATGGCATCCATTTTCCTTAGAGGTAAATGGTAAATGGATTGCATTTATATCACTTAGCTAGGCAAAGCCCGGGGATCGAACCGACAACCTTCCGATTGCAAGACAACTGCTCTACCTCCTGAGTTACCGCCGGCCACAGAGGTTGTTGCAAAAAATGATTGAATTTCCCCCAGTAATAAATATATCAGAATGACGTAACATCGGCGCATTTTCCACAGATACAAAACAAGAAAACAAACAAAAAAAACCTGTCAGTTTCTGGTAACCTCTGAGTTCGCCTGAGACCGGCAGCTCCAGTGACAGCCATGAAGACTCTTGTCAAGGTATCGCCACAAAGATAGTATATGATGGAATGGTTTTGTCTTTTTCCCCCCAGATACAAGTTATTCATGAGCAGGTAAGGAAGGGTTAGGTGCCTGGCTCAATGATGCCTACAGGTAGCAAGAGGGAATTGGGCGTCAAACCTTTCACAGCCTTTAGACTGGGAGTCAACCAACGAGGTTCTGCTGCCTCCCACTATCTCCGTGGCAACAATAACTCCAACAGGAGGAAGCAGGTAGCAGTAGCATCACATCTCGTGTTCATTTCACTGCGCTCACTCAACTGTGCCAACAAGTCCCTGTTTCCTGAAGAAAAAAGAAAAAATAAGAGATGAATGGTGACGGCTGGTGAGATTTTTCACTCCGCTACGAGATCCACAGGAGATGTCTTTATCCTACCATTAGTGAAGGCCTCGCAACAGGATGTTCTACCGTTTGGTTCTGAGTAGGACGGGGTTCTATGGGAACAAACATAACATCAACAAAGTGCACGCAAAAAAATGTCAATGCTGTTAGAAATAGGCCAACGTTACTTTTGTTAAGAAAGGCAAATATATACTTTCACAAGAAATGGCAATGAAATTGACAAAACCGTTCCCACAAACTGCAGTTGAAGGACCAACCGCTTCTTTTCAGTAAGCAATTCTTTTTTGCCTTCGTTTTCTGCACTCTAATTCTAATAAGTGTGTAATAAGTTCATGGCCTCAATATGATGAACTGGATGAATACTAGAACATGAAATATGTTTGCCACAGTTTCAAGACGCAAACAACTGGAGTATATTTTTCGCGTTTTGTGGATTCGTTATTATTGCACTAGAATGGCCATGCAGACGTTGGCACCCAGCAACACGATATCGGTTTCAAAGAAATAATTACAACACAACAAAAACACACCCGCAATGCCCTCTTTATAGTCGATAGGCTCGCACGCTCCTGTCCCGCTGTGTAGGTATACGGACTAATTTGCACTTTAACACCATTACCATCTACTGGGTGTGATGTGAGGTTCCATTATCCAAACTACTCTGATGTCCATTAGGAGGGGAAAAAACAAGGCGAGTAGAACATGCTTGAGTAGAACCAGCTAAGGTAGATCCAGCTAAAGCAGAACCGCTGAGGACACTCTCTTGTTTTGTCATGACAGCCGACTCCAACGCCAGCAGAAAACACAGCGGAAAACACTGCAGAATGTGGAAAACAACAGCCTCGTGTACAGACCCCAGAAGGTCAGTCGGAACCGTAATCAACGGCGGATAAAGTGGTTTCTCGGGATAAAGAGGATCTCGGCTGGACGGAAGAAACTGGAAATCCATTCTTGATTTGTTTTGTTGTGAAAGTCAACGTCCCCCCTCATGACCAAACACATTTACATAGAGTCACTTAAGCCGTTGGATTGCGACCTAAAGCGGCGGCGTCGCAAATCTCGGCTTCTCATTTTTGGATTTAATTTGTGCCACGGAGATCACGGAGAGAGAGAGAGAGACAGAGACAACTTGATCAATGAGGAATCACAAGTCACACAAATCTTCCCCCTTCCACTCTGCCAGCTATGAATTCTGGGCTCGATTGAATAGTTCTGCGGGAATTTCTGTGGTCGATACGGCGCCATCATTTCTTTGTCATCGGAATAACGTCGAGGTTTGTAATTGTGTGGGCCGTGCAGTCCATTGCCGCTGTCAAAAATGTTTCCCTGAAATTTACTGGAGAAAAAAACAAACTCCCCCTTTTTTACTTCCCGCTGCCCAGGTTGACCTCCAAGTCTCAGTGCATTGTGGCATTTTGTGCTGAGGCTTGCAAATAATTATACAAACACCACACAAAGCGAATCACGGACATCCACAATGTCCTTTATAATTGCAAGAGTACTTAATAAACAAATATATTCCAGGCTTACAAGTTAATTCAGAGGCAGCAATGTTGCCAATTCAGTATATTGCCGTGTAAAGTATATTAGCATATATATTATCTAAAGCGCGGAGAAAGTGAGAGCAACAACACAGAATATATATATTTATGGTCAAGAAAAGATGGCTAACAGGAGATCTAAACAGTACGTTTCAACATGACGAGCTAATTTGGTTTCTTTATCTTGGGTGTGTGTGTGTGTGTGTGTGTGTGTTTCTGTATGAGAGTGTGTCTTTGAGAGAGAGAATTAGAGAGAGAGAGAGAGATCTGTGGCCTTAAATAACTTCTCATGTGTACATAAAAAAAGCTTTTCTTATAACTTCCTTAAGTGGTGATAAAGAAACCAAATTAGCTCGTCATGTTGAAACGTACTGTTTAGATCTCCTGTTAGCCATCTTTTCTTGACCATAAATATATATATTCTGTGTTGTTGCTCTCACTTTCTCCGCGCTTTAGCCACAGAAGAGAGACGTTTAGCGCCACAGGTCAGAGGCAGTATAGGAGTGTGCAATGGTATGTCGCAAATGCTAGCTGGACACTTATGGTCTGTTCTCAGCTGCAACAGGTCACGCTATGCTTAACCTCACTCATACGAACACAAACGCGACCCACGTCCGTGTGCCTATTCTCTCTGTCTCTATATTCGATTAGAGAGCAGGTAAGTACGTAAGGGTTAGGCTTATCCTGATGCTAAAGCTATGAATGATTGACATACAGGGTAGCAAAGTAGAGGAATTGGGGCGATCAAAAGCTTTCAGAGCCTTTAGACTGGGAGTCTGGAAATCAAGGGACTGAGGTTTCTGCTAGTAACCCTCACTATCTCCCGGGTGGGCAACATATATCCAACAGGAGGAACAGCAGGTAGCTAGTAGCATCAAACATATAAGTGTTCATTATTCACTGCGACTCACATTCAACTGTGACCTTAATAAAGTGCCCCGTTTCTTGAAGAACAAAAAGAAAATAAATAGAGGAGATGTAACACTCGCCTCGCACGGCTGTGTTGATTCAGAATCGGGGTCGAGAGAGAGCGCAACAGGCCTAGGATGAGAAGTGCTTTATTGCCTAACCTGGTTGAGAAGTATAGCGATTGGAGGGCCCTCGCATACAGGATGATTCTATATTTAATTGGAGGTGCCGTTTGGTTCTGAGTAGGGAACGGGGTTTCTATTGGAACAAACAATAACATCAACAAATGTGCGCCACGCCGAAAAAAAAAGTGTGCAATATAGCCGTGTTATGACAGATATTGGGGTCCAAATGCGTACTTTTGTAAGAGGATATAGTTTTCACCCAGAGTATGGGCTAAATCGATATATTAGAACGTAATCCGTTCCCAATGGGCAATCAAGTCATGCTGAGTTGAAAGAGAGAGAGAGAGTTCTATTCGAGTAGGCAAATTCAAGACTGCTTTTGGGCATTAGTGTGTTGTCTTTTCCGGTGCACTCTAATCTAATTAAGTGTGAGAAGTTGCATGGCCTTCAATATGATGTAAGTTGAGATGGATAATCTATGAATGAAATATAGTTTGCCACAGTTTCAAGATGCAAACAAACTGAGTATATTTTTTCGTCAGATTGTTGTGGATTCGTTATTATCTGCACTAGGAAAATGGCCATGTCAGACGTTGGACTACCAGTCAACACGATACTTCAGTTTCAAAGGAAATAATTTACAGACACACAAAGAAATACACGCCCGCAGTTCCTCTTCTTTATAGTCGATAGGTCTTGCATCGTCCTTGGTCCGCTGTGTAGGTATGCGGACTTATTGTGTCACTTTAACACTTCATGTACCATCTGACTGGGTTGTGATGTGAGGTTCCATTATCCAACTACTGAGTGTCCATTTAGGAAGGGATAACAGACACAAAAAAAGGCAGGCGAGTTAGGAACATGCTTGAGTAGAACCAAGCTAAGGTAAGATCCAGCTAAGCAAGAACCGCTGAGGACAACTTCTTGTTTTGTCTTGACAGCGAGACCCAACGCCAGCAGAAACAAGCGGATACTAGGAAACTGGGAAAAACAAGCAGCCTCGCTGTGACAGGACCCCAGGAAGGTCAGTCGGGAACCGTAATCAAACGGCGGATAAAGTTGGTCTTTCTCAGGATAAAGAGGATCCTCGGCTGGACGGAAGAGAAAACTGAAATCCATTCTTGATTTGTTTTTGGTTGCTAAGTCAACTGTCCCCCCTCATGACCAAACACATTTAATAGAGTCACTTAAGCCGTTGGATTGCCGACCGTAAAGCGGGCGGCGTGCGAAAATCTTGCGGCTTTCATTTTTGGGATTTCAATCTTTTGTGGCACGGAGATCAGGACGAAGACGAGAAGAGAGGAGACAAGAAGACAATGATCAATGACGAATCACAAGTCCCAAATCTGTCACCCCTCCACTCTTGCGCACTATGGAATTCTGGGCTCTATTGAATAGTTTCTGCGTGAATGGTTCTGTGGTCGAATAGCGGCGCCCATCATATTCTTGTCATTCGGATATAGCGGAGGGTTGTGTAATTGTGTGGCGCCGTGCCCAGTCATTATGCCGCTGTCAAAAATGTTTCCTGAAATTTAACTGGAGAAAAATACAAACTCCCCTTTGTTTGTACTTCCGCTGCCTCGGTGTGACCTCCATGCGTCTCATGCGTATTGCTGGCAATTTTAGGTGCTGAGGCTTGCAAATAATATGACAAACACGTACGAACAAGAAGCGAGATCAACGGACATCCCACCCAATGTGCCTTTATATAATGTTGCAAAGAGTAGCTTAATAAACAAATACTGTATTCCCAGGCTTACAAGTTAATTCAGAGCAGCAAATTGTTTGCGCAGATTCGAGTATGATTGCCGGTAAGTATATATTAATAGCATAATTTATATAGCTTACAAAGGCCGCGGAGAAAGTGGAGAGCAAGCAACACAGAATATATATATTTATGCGTCAAGAAAAGAATGGGGCTAACAGGAGATCTAAACAGTAACGTTTCAACATTGAAGGAGCTTATTTGGTTTCTTTTTTATCAC
>PIJE02002412.1:0-14819 GCA_002895965.2 Coryphaenoides rupestris | reverse complement strand
GGACTCTTCCTCTCTACTTTTGCCCCGTGTGTAATAATGTGGCTGGACATGATACCACGCAGGCCTGCTGGAGGGAGGAGCACATGGGGCTGAGAGCGGTGAAAGTGAGTAAAAAAGCTCCGGTCTTCGTTATAAACCACACACTGATATAAAGCCTGATGCATTTAAATCGGCTACAAAATCAGCACGGGGTCTACTTTCTAAAACGTGCATCCACCCATTTTCTTCCTTAAAAATAACGACAACAAACACAGTCGAGGGAAATGGGCAGAATGGAGAGAATATGAGAAGACTTTATTGTTGCATCGGCCGGGGCTGACCTCCCGCAAATAAAAAAGAACGTACTGAATCAAACACTTAAGGGAGTGTCGCTCCGTTCCTCACCGTCGTCAAACGTCAAACGTCTTCGCAAGACGGGCGAGACATAACTTATCCGCCGTGACCTCCTTCCCAGTGCATACGTCTCGAGTCTAAAGAGGGCCTCCGTCTCAGCCAACCTTCCCTGTGACTCGCTGGGCGGGGGGGGGGGGGGGGGGGGGGGGTGAGGGGGTTTCCCCGCACTTAGCGGCGCGGAGCGCGGCCGTTCCCGCTGGAGTCCAGGTCGAGCCTCCACTGTGAGCCAATGTGGGGGGCGGGGCGGGTGGGGGGGGGGGGGGAGGATGGATTTGACCGATAGAAAGATGGATGATGTTTGGTTCTGATCCGCTGGCTCGGGCCACATTTCCCCCACTGGCCCACGTGACACGCTCACCGATAAACACCTCCCTCTCTCTCCCTGTCTCTGTCTCTGTCTCGCTGATCTCATTTGAGAAGACCAATTCAGGCACAGAGCCGTGGAAGACTGCGGCAACATCTGGCGGGAGACGACCCAGGAGGATAAGCCTCTCGGTCGGGCAGGAATTCTCCCGGGATGAGGGCAGAAAAGCCCCTGAGAGGGTGGATGGTGGAGGAGGACTTACTTGACAGATGAGCTCGGGCTACCGGTGAGCTTACTTTCGAGGTCTGGACAGAGTGTGGCGTGAAGCCTCCCGGATCCCTTTCTGTCCACCGACCTTAACCACACACCACATCGATACATACTCAGCTGATGTTAATCCAAGACATATATAACTGTCCCTTGATAACAGTATGCCTGAACATAACAGATACCTCATCTTTACTGCTGCAGTACCTACATTTGACAATCTCCAATACTTAATTATAACTACAGTGTCAATCATTCAGCTTCAGCTTCCAGGGCCTCCTCCGTAGCCTTGTGAGACTATTCCTGACCTTGCAAGATCGCTCTGGCCAGGCCGCTTGTGGCCGAACCAATGGCAGTACCGTGCTTCGGACCAATCGGTGTACTATGAGGATGAACTACTGGCAGCTACAGGCGTGGTGACGGACAGATGGCTCATCCAATCACCTGCCAAAGGGCCTTTGAGAGGGCCTGCCCTTTTCCAAACAGTTTCAAAGGACGACTTCCCAGATGGTTCTGTGTAACAAACCACCTGGCGTGTCGAGTTACCTCCTCCGCCCCCTGCAGCTGAATGTCTGTATCCAGTATCTTCCTTCCTTAATGTGTTAAGACTGAAGTTGGGTTTCTTTATGAATGTTTAAACTGGAGTATCTCTGCGGCAGGTCAGCTCTATTGGTGGCTGTCTCCTCCTTCAAGTCAATGCCTGTTAACGTTTCCATTAAGGTATACGCTCCTCAAGGTTCTATCCCTTAGATATTCACAATGTTCCTTTTTTTAAAATGCTATCCTAACTCTAGCTCGTCAACTATACTGTACAACTGGACTATAGTTGATGGGAGATATGGTGCCAGACTGGTATTGTTGGTCACTCACGGTACAGTGTGTTATGTTACATGGTCCGGATTCTCTCGGAGACTTGTCACTTTTTTTCCGACTCACGGCTTTGCTGCACGCGTACACTATTAAACGCTATAAAAAATGCACGCCGTCAGAGCAATAACAGGCTTTCTTGGAACAGGCCCGCGACGCTACTGAACACAACACGGGGAGACGTGGCAAAGCGTGTACTTAGTGGGGTTGATTATTCTTGTGCATGTAACCGGTTCCTCGTGGTATTAATGTGAGCTGACTGGCCGGCCCGTGTTCATGTTCTGCCGGAAGGGCAGCAAAATGGCCTGTCAAGTTATCCCCGCTACACACACCCTCGTCACCTTCACGTGATCCCATTTAGGTCGTTTTTTTTTTTTCCCGCCGCCTCTGGAGATAGCCCACGTCAAACTCTAGCTGAGCACGTTCCTAATTGGTGGACTTTGTTACTATGGAAGCAATACAGTGAGGCCCGAGGCCTGGCATCCACCATGCAATCGTATGGTATGAACATGGTTGGTTCTTGGTGAATATAGTCTTCCTGTAACTTAGCTTAATGTATTACTGCATTACTGTGTCACTGTACTTGTGGAGGCACGTTGCAGTGAATTCAGATCCATGCCATGAAGGAGCAGGTAGGGGTTAGCATCTTGCTTAAGAACGCAGACACATACAGTACATTCTGTGGAGGCTGCAGACATCGGGGATCGAAGCCAGCACCTTCCGGCTGGGAGTTGAACACCGTAGCCACAATGCCATCTTACTCCCTTTACCTTACTGATTTTGTTTGATCTTATAGCTTGGTTTGGCTCAAATTCATACCTTTGGCTGTATGTGTCTGGTCTTTATGAGCAAAAAAAGATAAAAAGGCTGATTAAATGAATTCACTAAAATCTGTCCAAAAA
This sequence comes from Coryphaenoides rupestris, assembly GCA_002895965.2. NCBI lineage: Eukaryota > Metazoa > Chordata > Actinopteri > Gadiformes > Macrouridae > Coryphaenoides > Coryphaenoides rupestris. The sequence continues at coordinate 12,086 of PIJE02002412.1, read as the reverse complement.
ATCTAATTACCCTTGTGAAATGGAGTTTCAGGAGGTCTCAGCGTGGAATGAATGTTAATTTTCATCTTAATAAGACGACTTATCCACAATTACATATTTGAAGGGGCACGTCTGGACTGAACTTCAGCCAGAGCTAAACGGGTGTATGCTTAAATATTTATATATTCTCTTCAGACTTTAATATCCTATTTTTCCCCCCAACCCTTTTTTTAAATATCAGGGATCATTTTGGGATAAAAGACCCTGTCATCCCAGATGGGGCCATACGCAGATACAGAAGCAAGTTGTGGTCCTTGAGGTGTTTATAGGGAACTTTCCAGTAACAAGAGGTCATTGGTTGAAATCCCAGGCCTAAGTTCACTAAATGTGCACTGGGGGCGTTAAACACCACTGACGTTAAGGTCTGCTCTGAATGTTCTTCTGGGTTCCGAGTTCTTTGAACCCTAATCTCCACCAGTCTACCAATCTGAATTCACTGCGAGACACTTCAATGACACTGGATGAAAGCTAAATGATGAATAAATGATTAATAATGCTAAAAAGTGTAATGGCAGTCTCTGTATCTTTCTGTTTGAGCGGGGCGCTGTGCTCTGTGGTAACTCGCCACGCTTCTGTTTGGCCAGTGAATATTTGTGTTTGAAAGGCTGCTGCTTTCCCAGCTTTACTGGTGTAAATATAGAGAGGTGGAGGTGGAAATGTGGTGTTTTGACCCCGGCGTGCCTTGCAAACAGTAAAAAAAAAAAACATACTTACGCTCGGGGATGGGTTGGGTGGCGGGTGGGGGTAGGGGTGGGGGTGTTGGTTGGGGGGAGGGGGGTGGTGGTGCAGGCCCTGTGTCCCTTATTTGGTTCAGGGGGTTGGGTCAGCTCAGTATGTGACTCCGCTAAATGCTGCTGCTAAGCAGATGTCGTTCTCAACATGGGTCCGAAGGTCGTGTACAATGCTCGTATTCTTGCTGCGAGCGTCTCACAAGACGAGTTGAGAGTGGCATATTACCTATCAGAGAGTGCGATCCCACCTTAGCACCAGTACAACCGTCGTCTAACGCCGGGATTTGACTGTACCTGCTGTACGTTAATAATACTCAAAATTCAATCAATACATACATTACATTGATATTTTATATTTGTACCATTTTTTGTAACATTATTATGAATATTGTGTGAGTGTATTATCTTATTATGTATATTGTGCCGATGATGCATATGTATGTACAGTATATATATACATATATATTACTAATATATATATATAAATGTGTCTTCTTGCTATTTTATCTTTTATCTTTTTTTGCGTAGGCCTACTTTTTTGGGTACTTTCGCCTGCCATCACAAGAATTTCACTGTTCAGAACAGCCCCGTGTTATGAAGAACGTGACAATAAAACACTTTGACTTTGACTCTTCTTCTGTTGAAATGTTTGTGAAATGTTTGTTGCTGTCAAATTGGAGTCCTGGTTATTTTCTAGCCGTAGGCTTGCGGTCCTCCCTGCTCGCCACGTGACACGAATGAGGAAGTGGTCGGGAGTAACAACATGGGGCGGGGAAAGGGAAAAAACCATGTTTAGTTGACCCCCTTAGCCAGAGCCTCTAACCTACCTTGCCGACGTTTTCACCCGTCTACGCGGGGTCGGTGTGTTTACATCGGTGAACCTGCTGCACGTCGGGTGTCTGTCTGTTCTGTCTGTCTGTTCTGTATGTGTTGTGAGTGTGTTTGCTCCTGCCAGGAGCCCGGAGACTTCTATTATGCACTTTGAAATTAGCCGCCTGTGTGTATTTAGCCCTCCGCCCTCGACACCCTCACGTGTGGTTATTCACTCAACTGTCATGTCCTGATAACAAAGAAGGAATAATGCAGGAACGCAGGGCTTAACGGGCTACCTTGCCTCTCTCTCTCCTCACTCTCTCTCTCTCTCTCTCTCTCTCCCTCTCTCTTTCCCTCTCTCTCTCTCTCTCTCTCTCTCTCTCCCTCAGTTTTTTTAAATCCCTCGCTTGATTAGAAAGCTGTGAGGCGCCGCCTGCTTTTGCCAGAAAGGTCACCGACACTCACACACACACACATACACACACACACACACACACACACACACACACATACACACACGCAAAAGATGAATGATTACACCTCACACATACGTACCCACGCACACACACACATGAACCAAGGAAGGCCCCCCCCATGGGAGAGAGAGAGAGAGAGAGAGAGAGAGAGAGAGAGAGAGAAAATACATAGAAATTAATTTGGGAATGGATTTCCCCATTTGGAATATAAATGAGGCCATCATCTGCCTATCAGCCGCACTTGTGGCGGAGGATCGAAGACACACGTATTAGCCTCTGTAGCCGCTTGAGTGTGTGTGTGTGTGTGTGTGTGTGTGTGTGTGTGTGCGTGTGAAGCTTAGGAAGAAGGGGCTCCTATGTATCTACGTCCGTTATTAGGCCGGCTGCCCACCTAATTAAGTGGCTTTGGGGGGCGATCAATCACCGGCTAAATTGGATTTTGCAGATGTGGCCGCGGCGCGACTCCCGAGCCTCACGCAACAGATTGGCCAGAGCCGGGTTATGACTTTGACGTGACATTATAACGCAACCCTGTCTACCGCTTTAATAGGGAGGTGGGGGGATTTTCTGTTTTTTTTTTATTTTTTTAAATGACCTTGCATCGCGGGAAAGCAGGTTTGTTTTGTTTTCGTCATATAGATTTATATGAAAAAGTGAGGGGAAAATGAGGCAGGCGGCTACAGCTCGATGCTTTCAGACGTTAAATAATAACTTTAATTTATAGAGCGCCTGTCAAGAGACCCAAGGACACTTTACACGTAGCTGACAGAATTAAATAATACAGGAACGGGAAATAACATTAACTAGAGACCATCGGCCTTGGTGAACACGTAGGGGTTTTTTTTTAAGTGTCCAAACATGCAGCGTTGCAGATCTTTGCCAGGAGAGATTTCCAGAGGGTTGAGGCTCTGAAGGCTCTGTCCCAAAAGTCCACTGTTGGGACTTAACTGGGAGCCAATGAATGTGGATGAGTGGTGAGAGGTGGTGTGCTGCCCGGGGCTTGGTGCAGGTGAGGACCCTGGCAGCTGAGAGCACGTACCGGAGCCTGTCCAGGGCTTTGCTGGGTGGGTACTGCCCCGGACAGGACTCGTTGCAGTCATCCAGACAGGAGGCGATGAAGGCGTGGGTGAGTTTCTCTGCCACAAAGTCTGAGAGAGTCAGGAGGAGTCTGAAGCCTGGGTGCAGGAGCCGGAGCAGGGTGACCAGTCCGAGAGAGAGGTTATAGGGGACGGCCCTGGTATTGTATTGGGTGTACCGGTGTAGATAATCCGGTGTTTGTTTACCATACTGGTTGAGAGTAAGAGTAGGTGAGTACACAGATTAACTTCAAACTGTTAGCAACACAGGACTGGAAGACGTTGAGAGAAGGTAGGTCGTGGCGGAGACAGTCAACACATATTCCTACTTGCAGTGAAGAGCACAAGTTCACTTGGATTGAGACAGTGTAATAATTGCATTAAATATTACAGCAGTTGTTAAGTGACCAAATCAGTAGCCTCATGTGAACGTAGGCTATGTGATATTGACAGATCATATAGCTATTATATATCAGTTAAAGTTATTATACATCTGAATGCAAATACTTGTATGGGCTTCCAAAAAAACGTTCTTATCCAGCATCGGCTATTAAACGAGAAAATGTGGGAAAGTTCCCACATTCCCACATTCACCAATTGGACAAACGAAGTAAAACATTACGTTGCATCAGAGTCTAACAATCCTATTTATTTTAGTCATTTTAAAGTGAAAGACCTGAAGGGAGTAATAAAATAGACAGAGCGATCATTATCATCGCGCATAGTAAAATCATAACATACAACCGAAACCACCGCCTATAGTCATATACATAATATAAATAATATAATATGAATAACTTGTTATTAAGAATGCTTTCCATAAAACCTGCTTCTTCTTTTGTGTCTCTTTCTCCGCAATTTAATTAAATTGCTTTGTGAATCTCTTTGTTTCCTCAAATCAATTGGAGGATTTCCCCCATAAGGAATGTATGGCTGTTCTTCAGAAGGCAAGATATTAAGTTGTGGTTCTGGGAACCAAAATAATGAAAGAGTAATGGTAATTATTCCTGGAAGAGATGTCTACAGTTGTGGAAATAGTCTACTGCAGTCTATACGTCGGATATTGTTTATGATTTAGTTTTCACAAAATGGAGCCAATTTTGTTACGGCTCGCCCGTCCTGGCTCTCACGTTCCCGTCCCCCACCGGCTCTGTCCTCTCGGCAGGCTCCTCCCACTTCTCTCACCTCTCTGAGTCGGATCCCGACGTTCCCGGCACGTCGGCGCATGCCACAAGCACCACTCTGCTCACCTGCTCGTCATCCCCAATCACCGCACCTGTCCCTTGCCTGGTACCTGGTCTTACCTCCACACACCCTAACAAATTTGACATTGTCAATTTTAAATTTCCATCTCTTTAAACTCCAGATTAAAATTAGAATTAATCTCGACCCGATGTGCTAACCAACAGAAAATATTATTAAATATAATAAGTACAATATATAACAATACCAAATAAGATGCTAAGAGGCACACTCTCTTCCTCCTTTGTGTGTTTTCATTTTGACCAACGTCTAAGCACCCGCCTTCGTCAGGGTGCTTAGATGTGAGGGAGATCTTTGGATGGTTGTTCAATCCTATCTCCATCTCTCTGCATCAGGGTTATAGTGTGGAAAATGGCTGCGGTTGTTGTTGTCGATGCTCTCGGTGTCTCTGGAGCGCAGCTCACCACGGATGTAAAATCGTACCCCAATTTCATTTGACGGAGTGAATGACGGAGTTCTGTCGTTTGATGGAGTTAATGCCAGAGTGAGATGGCGGGTAAGACAAAGGTAGCGGGGGAAATCTGGGTGCAGGCAACATGGAGGAAAGGTAAACGCAATTTGTAAGCTACTGAGATTGAAATTATGTACAAAAAAGCCAGTTGAAGTTCCCCTTATGGACCACCATGAGGCCAGATGTGTCCAGTTGCCGTGTCCGGGTGGGTTTGCAAACACGGACTAACCAGACAGAGACTGAAGCTGTCAAGCAGACCGATGACTACTGTGAGTCATATCGCCATGTGACATTCCCAGGTCTTTAGATGACACAAGGTGACACTGAGCTCTTTACCTGCAATAACCTCAGTCAAGGGTCCTATTGTGTCAACGCTAAGTATCTGCCGACACCATCATCCGATAAATGGTCCTGAACAACAGCTCTGCTCTACTTACTCTCAAACTACTTTACCAAACTAATTCTTAATTACAGCTATGTTTTAAGGGGGAGAATTTGTCAATGGTTCTTGGAACGAGGTAACTATTATGTCCTGATAAGGGGACATCACATTTTAGTCGACCCCAGGTTCCCAGTATATCAGAATGAACATTTTCACAAAGCGTGTGGGGGAGTAATTTAGGTTCATTTCTTGACTTAAATGTTTAGCACTTGGCCATGGATTGGTTCCCTGATGAATTTCAGCTGTGTTCCATTTATATATTTGTCTGTTAGCTTTAACGTGCTGGATATTTCTGTATGATATACGGTGTGCCTTTACAGCAGCACTATTTTTTGTGAGTTTTCACACTCAAACTGGACAAACACACAGATGGCCCGTGATTGATGCTACGAGCGACAGAGCCACGGCGCCTCCTGCGGAAAAATGTAATTTGTTTAATAAATTCCCTGTCAACAGCGAGGCAAACGCCTTTCAGGAGAAACAAGGCGACGGGAACCCCGTTTAGAAATGCAACGCTCGCCGGAGCAACGGTGCGCCACATTGTGCATGTATGTGAAGCGATGTATTAAATCCAATGTTTGTGTCGCGCCCTTCACTTTCACTCGGCGTCACAAGGTCCTCGCTTTCTTGTTCTGGTTAGATTGTGTGAACGCTGTCTCTCTGCCACATTCAGAGCCGATACTCATAGAGAAATGAAATTACCTCACAAGTACGGTTGCTTACAAGTCAGAGGCACGTTGTGTAGTAAACCGTTTATTTCAAGTGTTCTGGTTATTATATATGGGGACAGGATAGCAGTTAGATTCGACTCCCAGTCGAAAAGGTTATGGGGGTTTGAAATTCCGCAATTGTCTACCAGTTGACCAAGTCTACGCTGAGAACAAGTAGCCCATCGCCACACCTGTATATAGCTATATGAGTCACAGTAACTCTGAGCTTCAGATGGAATACATTTGGACATTTCCCATGATTCATCAGTAACGTTAACCAGCCACCTGTATCCGACTATACTACTGTCATTTAGCGTCATTATTACTATTGTTCTGACTTAGGCGTTTAAAATGGAAGAAGCTGAGGTGTACCCGTCACTGATCATCTATCATATTTAACAATATCGCAGACGTTGTGTCATCATTTTTTAAAAACATTTTCATATGTAGCCCCCCCTGCAGTGCACATAAAGGAGATAAAGGTTCACACCCATCATGCAGAAGGCCCGGTAAAGCCAGACGATCTGTCTGCATTCATTTGATTAGGGTGTTTCCTTAGTAACCTTCAGAACACACACACACACACACACACACACACACACACACACACACACTCAAACACACACACACACACACACACTCCTCTGCTTTTAATAATATTTTCTGTTGGTTAGCACATCGGGTCGAGATTAATTCTAATTTTAATCTGGAGTTTAAAGAGATGGAAATTTAAAATTGACAATGTCAAATTTGTTAGGGTGTGTGGAGGTAAGACCAGGTACCAGGCAAGGGACAGGTGCGGTGATTGGGGATGACGAGCAGGTGAGCAGAGTGGTGCTTGTGGCATGCGCCGACGTGCCGGGAACGTCGGGATCCGACTCAGAGAGGTGAGAGAAGTGGGAGGAGCCTGCCGAGAGGACAGAGCCGGCGGGGGACGGGGAACGTGAGAGCCAGGACGGGCGAGCCGTAACAAAATTGGCTCCATTTTGTGAAAACTAAATCATAAACAATATCCGACGTATAGACTGCAGTAGACTATTTCCACAACTGTAGACATCTCTTCCAGGAATAATTACCATTACTCTTTCATTATTTTGGTTCCCAGAACCACAACTTAATATCTTGCCTTCTGAAGAACAGCGATACATTCCTTATGGGGGAAATCCTCCAATTGATTTGAGGAAACAAAGAGATTCACAAAGCAATTTAATTAAATTGCGGAGAAAGAGACACAAAAGAAGAAGCAGGTTTTATGGAAAGCATTCTTAATAACAAGTTATTCATATTATATTATTTATATTATGTATATGACTATGGGCGGTGGTTTCGGTTGTATGTTATGATTTTACTATGCGCGATGATAATGATCGCTCTGTCTATTTTATTACTCCCTTCAGGTCTTTCACTTTAAAATGACTAAAATAAATAGGATTGTTAGACTCTGATGCAACGTAATGTTTTACTTCGTTTGTCCAATTGGTGAATGGGGACTGTGGGAACTTTCCCACATCTTCTCGTTTAATAGCCGATGCTGGATAAGAACGTTTTTTTGGAAGCCCATACAAGTATTTGCATTTAGCTGATGTATAATAACTTTAACTGATATATAACAGCTATATGATCTGTCAATATCACATAGCCTACATTCACATGAGGCTACTGATTTGGTCAGTTAACAACTGCTGTAATATTTAATGCAATTATTACACCGTCTCAATCCAAGTGAACTTGTGCTCTTCACTGCAAGTAGGAATATGTGTTGACTGTCTCCGCCACGACCTACCTTCTCTCAACGTCTTCCAGTCCTGTGTTGCTAACAGTTTGAAGTTAATCTGTGTACTCACCTACTCTTACTCTCAACCAGTATGGTAAACAAACACCGGATTATCTACACCGGTACACCCAATACAATACCAGGGCCGTCCCCTATAACCTCTCTCTCGGACTGGTCACCCTGCTCCGGCTCCTGCACCCAGGCTGGGTGGCTCGTCCCTGGCATGTGGCTTCAGTAGCTCGCTCCAAAACATCTTCAGACTCCTCCTGACTCTCTCAGACTTTGTGGCAGAGAAACTCACCACGCCTTCATCGCCTCCTGTCTGGATGACTGCAACGAGTCCTGTCTGGGGCAGTACCCACCCAGCAAAGCCCTGGACAGGCTGCGGTACATGCCCTCAGCTGCCAGGGTCCTCACCTGCACCAAGCCCGGGCAGCACACCACCTCTCACCACTCATCCACATTCATTGGCTCCAAGTTAAGTCCCAACAGTGGACTTTTGGGACAGAGCCTTCAGAGCCTCAACCCTCTGGAAATCTCTCCTGGCAAAGATCTGCAACGCTGCATGTTTGGACACTTTAAAAAAAAAACCCCTACGTGTTCACCAAGGCCGACGGTCTCTAGTTAATGCTATTTCCCGTTCCTGTATTATTTATTCTGTCAGCTACGTGTAAAGTGTCCTTGGGTCTCTTTGACAGGCGCTCTATAAATTAAAGTTATTATTTAACGTCTGAAAGCATCGAGCTGTAGCCGCCTGCCTCATTTTCCCCGTCACTTTTTCATATAAATCTATATGACGAAAACAAAACAAACCTGCTTTCCCGCAATGCAAGGTCATTTAAAAAAAATAAAACAGGGAAAAATCCCCCCACCACCACCACCCTATTAAAGCGGTAGACAGGGTTGCGTTATAATGTCACGTCAAAGTCATAACCCGGCTCTGGCCAATCTGTTGCGTGAGGCTCGGGAGTCGCGCCGCGGCCACATCTGCAAAATCCAATTTAGCCGGTGATTGATCGCCCCCCAAAGCCACTTAATTAGGTGGGCAGCCGGCCTAATAACGGACGTAGATACATAGGAGCCCCTTCTTCCTCAGCTTTACACGCACACACACACACACACACACACACTCAAGCGGCTACAGAGGCTAATACGTGTGTCTTCGATCCTCCGCCACAAGTGCGGCTGATAGGCAGATGATGGCCTCATTTATATTCCAAATGGGGAAATCCATTCCCAAATTAATTTCTATGTATTTTCTCTCTCTCTCTCTCTCTCTCTCTCCCATGGGGGGGGCCTTCCTTGGTTCATGTGTGTGTGTGCGTGGGTACGTATGTGTGAGGTGTAATCATTCATCTTTTGCGTGTGTGTATGTGTGTGTGTGTGTGTGTGTGTGTGTGTGTGTGTGTGTGTGTGTGTGTGTGTGAGTGTCGGTGACCTTTCTGGCAAAAGCAGGCGGCGCCTCACAGCTTTCTAATCAAGCGAGGGATTTAAAAAAACCGGGAGAGAGAGAGAGAGAGAGAGAGGGAAAGAGAGAGGCAGAGGTAGCCCGTTAGCCCTGCTTTCCTGCATTAATTCCTTCTTTGTTATCGAAGGAATGACAGTTGAGTGATAACACAACGTGAGGGTTCGAGGGGGAGGGCTAAATACACACAGCGGCTAATTCAAGTGCAATAGAAGTCTCCGGGCTCTGGCAGGAGCAAACACCACTCACACACACAGACAGACAGACAGACAGACAGACACAGACGTGCAGCAGGTTCACCATGTAAACAACCCGACCGCGTAGACGGGGAAAACGTCGGCAAGGTAAAGGTTAAGAGGCTCTGCGAAAGGGGTCAAGCTAACATGGTTTTTCCAATTTCCCCACCCCCATGTTGTTCTCCCACACTTCCTCATCGTGTCACGCGGTGAGCAGGAGGACCCGAGCGCAAGACTCAGACTCAGAGTTAATGCAGTACTTTTGTATTTATTTACAATACATACAGAGGAGAAAACGGGAGTGAAGCCAGCGGACGGGCGGCGAGCGCGGCGGGCAGACGGGTAGACAGGGCGGTGATCGGCTGGCTGGCGATGATCGTCCATACGGGGGTTATTGATGGGTTATTGATAACTATTTGCAACAAAACAACTGTTTGTAACAATGAACCGACAATGAGTGGGTGGCAAGCCGGAGTCTTCATACTGGCACTGATCGTCGATTGCCGGCAGCCGCGAATGCAGCCCAGGGGCCGCTAATCATCCATCACAAACATTTCAACAGAAGAAGAGTCAAAGTCAAAGTGTTTTATTGTCACGTTCTTCATAACACGGGGCTGTTCTGAACAGTGAAATTCTTGTGATGGCAGGCGAAAGTACCCAAAAAAGTAGGCCTACGCAAAAAAAGATAAAAGATAAAATAGCAAGAAGACACATTTATATATATATATTAGTAATATATATGTATATATATACTGTACATACATATGCATCATCGGCACAATATACATAATAAGATAATACACTCACACAATATTCATAATAATGTTACAAAAAATGGTACAAATATAAAATATCAAATGTAATGTTATGTTGTATGTATTGATTGAATTTTGAGTATTATTAACGTACAATGCGATGACGACGTATCAAGAGCCCCATTAGAATGTTTACGTGGTACATCCACAAAACACATCTGCTTAGCACCCACCCCAGACCCAACCCCAACCCCAACCCCAACCACAACCCCAGCACCCACCCCAACCCCAACCACAGCACCCACCCCAACCCCAACCCACCCACCCCAACCACCCACCCCAACCCCAACCAGCACCCACCCCAACCCCATCACCACCAACCCCAGCCCCAGCCCCAACCCCAACAACCAACCACATCCAGCAAGGCATCGTTGTCCTCAAGGGGGGGGAGATCACAGGACCCTCTCTCCCGAGGGACAAATCCATCCCAGCGGAACCAGTCAGAGAGCACTCATTCAGACTGACGGCGAAATGACTGAAGAAGACTCGCATCGCCGGCAGCACTGCTCTGTGTTGACACAAAGCTTCTGAGAAACGGTGTTCAAACGTGAACAAGGGGACCGCGTCTTACAGAAGCTCATAACAAGAGGGAACATCTCATTTTTTAAATGAAAAAAACACACACACATGCCAATCCAATAACACAGTTAAACAACGATAGAGAGCTAACGACTGCACGAGAAGACAAACTGTTATGTGTTATGTAATGGTTATGTGTACGCTCATAGAGGGGAGTTGAACCAAAATGCTTGTCCAAGGTAATACAATTTATCTTCCCCCCCCCGCTGTGTATTCAATATCTTGTACAGTCGCTGACCATTGTCTGCCAACGCTATTAATTAATCTTGTATTGTTGTCCCACTACAGCGTGTAAACCATCTGTGCCACGTGCGCCCAGAAAGACAAAGACACACTTCTCTGTATCAGCAGCACAACACAACACAACACAAATACACCGATAACGAAAAAAAAGAACAATATAATTTTAAGTACTGCACCCGCGGCGGCACCGCTAACATCGCTAACATCGCTAACATCGCTAGCGCGGCCTGACGCAACCCGTCTCAACGAACACAGTTTGTTTGGACCACGCAGGAACGAATGGGGGTTCTTTGGGGGTCATGGTAGACGTGTACACAACAAATTACAATAATACTAATAATACTAATAATACTACGACTAGCAGAGGAGTAGAGCCGTGTGTTGACTGTTTCACCTTGCCATCGAAAGACATGAACGGGTCACCGGACGTCATCGGGGGGGAAAGCAGGTCACGGTGACGCGGAACAGGTGGGCCCGGGGGTGGGGGGGGTGATGATGGGTGGGTGGTGGTGGTGGTGGTGGTGAGGGTCACACACACACACACACACACACGACAGGACACTGCTGTGGGAAAAAGAGTGGAGACCGCGACATGAAACTGTGCTCGTTGTGTCACCGGGCTTCTTGAGGACACTCGAGTGTATTTTTCGCTTCGAGCCGAGAAGGAAGGAAGGAAAAATGTAAAGTGCGTCCGTGTTAATAACACTGTAGCCGTGATTAGAAACCAAATGGGGGGGGGGGGGGGGGGGGGGGGGGGGGGGGGGGGGAGTGGGGGTGAGGGAGGGAGGGAGGGAGGGAGGGGGGAGAGAGACACAGCGGGTGTGTTGTCGGAGCACAGGTTTTAGTCGTTAATTAACAGTGACAAGAGTCTGTTGTCACAACGCACACACACACACACACACACACACACACACACAACACACACACACACACACACACACACACACACACAACACACAACACACAACCACAT
>PIJE02002411.1:54919-70225 GCA_002895965.2 Coryphaenoides rupestris | reverse complement strand
AACACTGATGCAAATTCTGATCCCAACTCCATGATTTAAAGGAGTTAATGACGGAGTTGGGGTAAGATGATGCCGGCTCAGTGGACAACAGTAGCGGGGAGATCTGGGTGCAGGCAACATAGAGGAAAGGTAAAGATTGGTAATTTGCATACACTACCCACATTGAAATGTTACAAAGCTGGTTGAAAAGCAGGCAAATTCCCCCTAGATTTGTAACTACATTTGTTATACTTGCAATAACTTGACTGAACTAATGCTAAATATTCTCCTTAGAATCACTACAATACTTTTTGGAAAATGTAATTCCCGCAATTCATCATGGATCAGTACAAAAATGCTCCAGATTAGCCAAACTGAATGCTCCTGAGCTCATGGCAAGATATTTAATTCATATCCCACTTAACAAACGTAGCTTCAAGTGTCCTGTGACATGTTTATTTCAACAATAACCCCTCCACACAAAATCCAAGTTGGTTTGCCTTTTAACAACCGATCTGAACCCTCCCCTCCCCCAAAATAATGTCAAATTAAAGCAGCTGACAGTGAAAAGTTAAAGAGTAACCAAACTCCAGGGACAGCACCATCTCTGGTCAGCATGGGTGCCCGGCGACATCCCTATTCCATACCATGACAGGACACGTGGTACCACCTGACACCAACTAGCCGACCAGAACCTTGCTGCCGATGCTGCTGTCCCCGTTGTTTAGTTCATCTGGACTCCAGTCCAGTGAGAACCTGCAAGCTGTCGCACCGTTCCACAGCACCGGGACTACTGGCTGAGCTCTCGGAGGCTCTGTAGAGACTTGGCACAGCTGGTGATGAGGCTGCACAGCTGGATGCTGGCCTCCAGGGAGGCCGACGTCTGCAGCTGGCAACTGGCCCAGCGCAGTTTGGTGAGGATGGCTTCCTCCGCCTCTCGCAGCGCGGGCTGCTGGACACCAACCTGCGGGGTCGGCGCAGGCGGGAGCACGGGGGTCACGACCGCGGCGGCGGGGACGGCAGCGGTGGAAGGAGGCGGGGCAGGAGCTTGAAGCAAGGCACCTCTGAGCCCGGCGGCGGCCCCTTCGCAGTGCTCCGGTCTGGGCAGGGGAACGGACCCGCTGGCCTGGATGCCGCTGGGGCCTCCGGTGGGCTCGGGCGGCGGTGGCTGTGAGGAGAGCTGCCTCTCCCTCACCTGAGACAGAGCTGCCTGGGCGTTCAATGCTGCACACAAGGGGAGAATATAGAAGATGTTACAAGCCAATCTGCAGGATGGCACACCAATTCATTGGGGGAAAGCATGAAGCTAAATCGATTTACACCATTTAGAATTACAGTTAGGCTAGTGTTAGAAATTCATCGTGCACAAGGAAGGAAAGAATTTTGCATAAGCATCGTGTGACATGTCAGAGCATGGGATGGAACTTTGTAAATAGTAAAACCTGAATGTGGAGACCGCTGGGCGAGGCGGACAATCTTCCTAACAGGAATGATGGGCCGCAGCCTTACAATTGGGAGCCCGCTAGACGACCAAGGGAATGGGAACGCATCATTTTATCCACATTAGCAGATGTATTATCATAAAGGCTACATGACGGACAAACTCGACAAAACATTATACCCATCTGTGACCCCCAATACTCAAACGTATTATCAGCACGTCATCCAATCGAAAACTCGGGAGAAAGTAAACACGTGTCTTCCCTCTTTCCTGTGGTCGCAACAGGCGTTTGAAGATATGTTACGTTCACATACAAAGTCAGTGTTTTATTGTCACACGTTCTTCATAACACAGGGCCATTCGGAACAGTGACATTGCAGGAGACGGTACACAAAAAAGTAAGCCAAAAAAAAGATATAGCAAGAAGAGAAAAACACACACACACACACACACACACACACACACACACACACACACACACACACACACACACGTTGATGGGAATACACTCATAGTTAATCACCCCCCCGGGAAATCATCAATGGTTCAACGAACAATATTGCCAATGAATGAGATGGGCAAAGTAGACCATTATAACCCAACATCTCCCTCCATTTGCCTTCTCCTCAAAATTGTATTCCAGAAGCACATCCTATTCAGTATCTGTTATCTTACCCCTTTCACACCACAACCCTGAACTTATCTACACATTAACCAGGGGGAGCTGTATGTGAGAACACACAGAATCAGTTGAACCGGACATTAAACAGAGCTCCCTAGTACAATGTAATGTCTGAATCAGCCCATTGTAACGAGATGGGGTAGGGTGGTGTAGGATGCAAGCCACATCTGTTTCTCAGGTCCTTGGAATAAAGTAGGCTGTCGTGAACAACGTAGGCAGGGGGTTGCTTTCTTCTGTGCCCGCCTGCGAGTCCCTCTCAAGGTCTGAGGACCTGCGGGCCTGTAACTGAGTCATCCAGCTGCAGTTGTCTCAGATGCCAATGATCTGCCAACAGCACTGGGCCAACAGAGTGCAGAGATCCAAACTGCCAAAGACAGCATACTCTGGTCGGAGATCCATGGGAGCGTCATCAGACGGGGGTAGGGGGTTTAGGGATAGGGCATCCAGCACCTTGTTGTGCTGGCCAGACTTGTGCATTATGATGAAGTCAAAATCTGGAAGTCTGAGATTCCAACGGGCTATCCAGCCAGAGGGGTTAGGGCGGAACATCAGCCATCAGAGGCTGATGTGGTCTGTGCAAATGGTCACGTGGAGGCCCTCAACATAAGGCCTGAAATATTCAAGAGCCCAGATCACAGCTAAACACTCCTCCTCAGGTGTTTGTGCCACAACAACTTCTTATCTTCCTGCATCAAGGCTGCTCCCAGGCCAAGGTCACAAGCATCAGCGAGAATGAAAAAGGTGCGTGCAAAATCAGGAAATCTCAAGACAGTTGCAGATTCTATCAATAGGTACGATACTTATCGATACTCTAATTGATACTACGCCATAATTTGTTAAAGGCCAGAAAAGATGCGCGGGTTAAAATTGAAACGCTTGAAATTGAAATCGGTCATAGGTCCGGGTCCGGATAGTACGGCGTCTGGGTCCTGACCAGGATGGCGGTCTGCCTATTAGTGACCTCTGCCCTATAGACACTATACTACACGTTATATTATCGTTTAATCCCACTGACTCCCACCCCCCATGGACACTACTGCATTACATTAACATTAATATCTTTTCTTTAAATTGCCCCTTTTCATTGCCATCACAGTCCAGAGAACTCACAGAAAACATACCACTACTTTGTCTTCCATAGATTACAAACAATAATCATTATTCTTTGAAAATCAGAATGCAGTTGTGTACCTGGGTTGTCCTTGTCAACGTCGGAGTCCAGCTCCTGGCATGATACACAGTAGTTCTTCTGCTGCTTGTCCTGGAGAAGAATAGTCTGCGAGCCCACCACAAATAAATTTAAAAACACTGGTCAGTAACCAGTGGTGTACTGGCCATCGGGCATACTTGGACAAATCCCAGTGGGCCGCCGCATCAGTGGGCCGGTGAATCGTCCAAAAAAAATAAAAAAAATAATAGGTTTTATAATGTGTTATGTTTTATAACACCCTGGGTGTGTCTTTACCGGCCCTCTCTGTGTTCCTGTCATTCCTGTTTCCGGGACCGGGCTCACTGGCCAATCACAACCAAGTTATAATACACAAGGAGAGATGGGCAAGGAAAAAGAACAAAATGTCCGAAAGTAAAATGCGGGGCCGAAGGAAGCCCGCATTAGAGGCACAGGCTCTAAAATGTGGCCAGTGAGCCCGGTGCTGGAACGCAGCACGCACATCGCTTCACGAATGACAGGAACACACAGAGGGCGGTAAAGACACACACATGGTCGGTTAAAACCTTATAGAATTTTTTTGACGGTCCACCGGCTAAACATATGCTTATTTTATTTGTTTTCAAATATGTAGGCAATGTTTTTATTTGAGGAAATATGTAGGCATTGTATTTATTTGAGGACAGCTTGTCATGTTTCCAGTAAGTAAGAATGAGTAAGAATGTAAGATTTGTGCAGTTTTTTTCTCTGAAAGATACCCCGCCCAACCCCAATTAGTTTACCAGTACACCGCTGTAAGTAACACACACAAAAAGACTAATATGACCCCCAATGTAGGGCTAGGTAATGGAAATATGTCAGAACATCATCATAAAACAAGAACATAACAGCAGTTGCAAAGCTCTCTGACAGACACACAAAGAAGAAGAGCATTACTCACGCCACAGGTTTCACAGCAATCCCCCAGCATCTTGTACCCTTTGAGCAGGTAGTCACCCATTATTTTGCTTATTTTGTCCTGTCTCTCTCGGCGAGCCTCAATCACCTTCATCTCCGCGGCTGTTGGCGGCTCCCACTCAAAGTCTTCGTCATCTGTGACGGCAGGAGCAAAGTGTGTTATGGCCAAGAATGGACATCTAGTTGTTCAACAACACATCCAGTGTTGTTCAATACTCTTTTACAAGGGAAGCGTGAATGAATACACTGTTTCACCAGTGGCTTGTGAACATGTACGAGAAGATGCCATATGTTAGCTCACAATTCCAATCGTTCATGATACACAAGTCGGCTAAGATAAGATAAGATAAGATAGGACTATTAATCCTGAAGGAAATTCCTGTGCCAGGTTGCATAGCAATAAAACAATAAATGAAAATAGAGAAATAAACAGAATAATACAAATAAACTAACAGATTTACAAGTGTAGTCAAAATATACAAATATATGGGCAAGATAAGGTATTCAGACGGCAAAGACAATTTGGCATAATTGCAGTGTAATACAGCTGTGATGATAATAATAATAATAGTTAGGGGACGTATTGCACCTGATAGAGAGAATATTAAGAAAGAATATTAAGAATATTGCACATGTAATGTTGAAAGGTAATGTAATGCACATGACATTAAGAATATTGCACACGATGATGATGAGAGGAGATGAGGTAGTATTACAGCTCATATTTCGAGATAACATGATAATAATAATATAGCACATGATAACGAGAGTATTGCACATGGTGTTGGGCAGTAATATTAATAATATTGCACGTGATACTGAGAAAAAATGCACATGATGTTGAAAGGTGGGCTAAACACAAGACATTAAACGTGACATTAACGTGAATATTAGCTTGAGCTACGACGTCTGGTGGACAGAGAAGAGCGTCAACTCGCTCTTCTCTGTGGCGAACTATCCCGAATCCACCAGGCGACACTACAGGCTGTATAACACAGGGCTACGTCGACTCACGCTTTATTTACGAGGTTTATTTACGAGGTTTATTTCCTAAACGTATAGATTAGCTAGTAGTTAGCTGTGCGATGTACAAACCTCCTCCGTTCAGAGACATGTTGGCTCAGCTCGACCACATCCACCGCACGTTGTTGCGTCAAACGGACGCAGCGGCGCGCTCTTCTTCCTCCCTTGACGTCATTGTAGTGTTAACACTCTTGGGAAGTCGTGCTGCCCCCTAGAGGCGTCCCGAGAATAACACCTGGTGGGGAATAGGGGGGATTTACTGTCAATAGGCTGACTTATTTATGCACAATTACTGTACTTTGGAATGGAATGGAATTCAACCAAGCCCTGCTTTTGGTTAAGGGTATTTAAAAAAATAATGATCATGGATATATTTTCTAATAATACTAACATTACCATCTACTGTACATACATCACATCACACTCTCTCTCTCTCTCTCTCTCTCTCTCAAAAAACAGGAAAGACAAGAAAAGTATGAATCAAATAGTAGTTATTTTATTATTTTTCTCATATGAATGACTGCTGGTTAGTAAAACACAGGGACATGAAGTGCACTACTTTAGCTTTAACTGTAACACGTCACACTCTACTGTTTATTGTGCTATCTTATTGTGTTACTGCTATTTTGTGTGCTTATATATGAATATGAATGGATGAACTTGATGAATGTGTAAAATAATGTTCTCGTAATTGCACTCTTGTCATTTTGGTTTCATTACATCAAATTCGTACATCTTCAATAAAAAAAAAATATGGACACGAGAGTGTCCCTCTGATATGACATCATTTTGTCTTCTTCTTCCATTTTTATTTGTCTCCAAGGTTGGCATCCTTTCTGTAAACAAACAAACAAACACATGGAAACCACACTTACAACCCACACTAAAGAATACACAATTGTCTGTTTGTTGCAGATTTTTCCCTTTATTTTTTATTGTCAGCAATGCCAACGACAAGCATATAGCAGTCATGATATATATCATATACACACTAGAATCACTAGATCAAGACCCTCACCGTCCACATGGAGATTAATAAGACGGTTCTACCCCAGGACTCTGCGGAGAGAGAGAGAGAGAGCGGGGACACAGGGAAACATATGTAACATCATATGGGCCTTATTCACCTAGCAGCCATCTTGAATTCTGGTCCGACTAAATGCAGATTTCCACATTTAGTTCCACCACCTCAGGCATTTGGAACCAAGATGGCTGCTGTAGGTGAAGAAGGCCTATAACATGAATAAGTCATGAATTAGTTGTGTATTATATGTGCAGGTAGGATGTACAAGTGTCCTGTATTATAATGTTGATACTTACACTTCTGCTCAGGTGGCCAGAGTGGCGGGAAGAGGAGGAGATCAACAAAGTGAAAATCAGTATTCATTTGCCATGATGGAGGTGGGTTCAATAAAAATCATGTGTGTGTGTGTGTGTGTGTGTGTGTGTGTGTGTGTGTGTGTGTGTGTGTGTGTGTGTGTGTGTGTGTGTGTGTGTGTGTGTGTGTGTGTGTGTGTGTGTGTGTGTGTGTGTGTGCGTGCATGACATACCTGTGGGTTTGGGATGCATTAGAATCAATGGAAGTTCTACTGCAACATCACTGCAAAGACAAACATTGTTATTACTTTTAGTTGTAGTAGCCTAGTAATCGTACACTAAATAATTATATTCTGTTACCATGAAAATAGCATGTTGTGTGGTGTGTACCTGGCAGTGAGTCCACTCAGCAAGCTATATGGAGGAAAAAATGTGTATAATTATTGGATATGTCACCATGCCACAGTAGACAAAGGCTGAGACTGAGATACACCATTACAACCACTCGGCGGCGGCAATAAACTGGAATGTGCCAAAGTCCAGTAACAGGAACATACCCTGCTCCGGCCACCATGAGGTGAATGTGGATCTTGTAGGAGACCAGGATTCCCAGCATGTCCTTTTCCATGCCTTTCCTCAAGCTACAGGAGAGGAAAGATCGATCAGTGAGCATATATCTGTGTACACGTGAAATCAATTGGCTGAACTTCACTGTCAAGTGTGTTCAAATGCAAGTTGCAATAAAATTCATCAATGTATAAATGGATTAATCAAATCGTGAAATCATGACTTTAGAGTCGTCAGGTTTGACTTTTAGATATTTTTACCCCGTTCAAAGTATTCTCTTTTTTTTTTTAATTGAACAAAGGGTAAAACAAATAACAAAGGAGCTATAAGGAACCAACTTTCAAAGGAAAAGATTCATATGTATTTATATAATTTTACAGGCCATTTTATCTCAGGACCAGGTATGTTGTTCCCATGTCTGCATTGGAAGAAATCCTTGAGCCAAACCACTACCTGCTCGTGACTAACCCCTATCTGTATTCATTGTAGGTTCAGTTTGGATAAAATCATCTCCTAAAAATGACAGCGCAGTCCAGTCTGTCTGTCTGTCTGTCTGTCTGTCTGTCTGTCTGTCTGGGTGGGTGGGGTGTGGAAGGTGGTGTCGGGGGGGGGGGGGGGGGGGGGGGGGGGTTTCTTACACAGTGGTGGAGGCCAGGTTGGTGTCTTCGTCCTTCAGTCGCCCATCGAGGGCCAGCCCCCTCTTCTCCTTGTTGTCAGACAGCAGGGGAGTGATGCACAGAGTCTTCTCCAAGGTTCCGTTGGCGTCGACCGTCTCACTGGGAACACACAAAACCAGGCAGACGGACATTTACTGGTGGAGCCGCACAGCGTCACACACACGCAGACACACACACACACGCAGACACACACAGACACACACACACACACACACACACACAAATAGATTATTTCTTATCTGGGCTCTTACTTGAATTCCTTGCTCAGGACACACTTAGTGTATTTGTCTGCGCAGTAGAGGATGATGTCAGTGGACTGGTCCACTGAGGAGGGGCAGAAGGAGGGGAAAAAAAGGAAGAAAAAGTAAAACACAGAGGCAGAGACACGCCACATGGTTTGTTGCACAGAGCCATTTTGGAAGTCGTCCTTTGAAACTGTTAGGAAAAGCTGGCATTTTCAAAGTGCCCTTCAAAAAATGTACTCAGAAGGTGATGAACCGTTCGTCTATCGCCACGCTCGTAGCTGCCAGTAGTTCCTCACAGGATGCTGATTGGTCCAAACCACTCTGGTTCGGACACAAGCGAACCTAGCAATTGTTCGATTCAAATCTTACCGTACCATCTGCGATATATTGTTATATCACTCTCTTTTGACTAATGTACTAATTGTGAGTCACTTTGGACAAAAACGTCTCCCAAAAGCAAAAGAAAACAAAGAGATATGGTATATACTGTGTATCTCGGAGGTAGACAACACACACACACCAGTGATTTTGATGTTCTTGACAGTTTTAGTGGTCTCGTTGTTGACTTTGATTTTGATGGGGATGGAGTCACCGTGGAAGAAGAGCTGTGAGGACAGGAGCAGCGAGAGACGTTAGTCACATGGTGTCCGTCCGCTGCTCAGTTCTCTGCCATCTCCCTGCATCCATAGATACAGGAAGCCTCAGGATGAGAGCTGCTCACTTGCATAAAGTGTATTTCATTGCACATTTATTTTCATATTGTATGACAATTCAGATTGACTGTAGGTAAGTCTGCATTGGCTGTTTTTGGATAAGTCAAATATGAATATCGACTAGGGTTGTTATCTGATTTCCAATACAAATTTCCCCATCGGACAATAAAGCCATTGAATATTGATTGAATCTGAATATCAATTGAATATGTGTAAATTATCATCATGATTATCTCTGCTGTGTACACCCAAATATCTGCAGCTCCAAGTGTCGTATATTGGAATATGGAAATGTAGTGAAATGTATGAAATGACTAAAGATAGAACAAAAGTGTCCGCCATACATCTCTGTCCAGGGAGGCTTCTAGATGAACAGGCTTGTCCGACATGCATGAAGTTCTTGCGGAGTTCTGTCTTTGGTCCGGCTCCTGCCTGGTTGGGGGCATACTGGATTTTCCGAATGATAAGGCGAGCGGTGTCCCTGTTCAACACACACACACACACACACACACACACCACACACACACACACACACACACACACACACACACACACACACACACACACACACCAGTCAGGAAATAATGAAATAAGACTGAATGTGTAGCATCAGTAGGGGTAGAAGGCAGATCATTAATATACTGTGGAGTGTGTGTTGGTGGCTGGGGTTGGGTGAGCCTGCAGTGGCTAATCAATGATCAATGCAAGGGAGGGCTAGCCTGCTACCATTATTCCACCTGCTCTAGCTACAGTCAACTACATACTCTGTAATAAATCGATTTATGATTGTGATTTACTGATATTTGAAGAGCCCAGCAGAAGAATGTGGCGTGACACTTCTACATATTCCTTTTTACTTTTTGCTCTGAGGACATGTTCTTGCAAAAGTCAATAAAACTTGCAAAACTCAATAAAGTTTTTAAAAGTCAGATAAAATAAGGTAGAAATCAGGCAGGGGTCCAGGCCGGCTAACAGCAGTAAAAGAGGGACTCTTTACAGAGAGGCAGGAGAGGAACTCACTTCTTTGATATCTTCTCATCTGCATTGTTGTCCTCCCCCAGGGAAAGGTAGGTCTTCACCTCAAAGTCCACGCCACAGGCCTGCATGGAGACAACATACAATGGCTTCAAATGTTGACTTGTGTGACGTGTGTGCGGTTGTGTGTGTGCATGTGTGTGTGAGACATTTTACAAGGGAATGCACGTCTCCAGACATCTCATGACAGGATTGGGGATTTACTAACTAAAGAGAATAACATCCACCTTTGTTATGATGGCAGATTGTTCTCAAGTGTATCAGCAAACAGACCCGACATTATGACCAGTGGTGAAGAGTGCTGAAAGGTATTTTTGGTTGATGTACGGTGTACTTTTGAATATTCTTGATTATTCCTATCTTTATGTACCACAGCGATATATTGCTTATCCCTCAACAAATCTCCTTGTAAGTCGCTTTGGATAAAAGCGTCTGCCAAATGCCCTAAATGTAAATGTAAATGTAAAGGAGGCCAAGCTGAACCACATGGAACTTCTTTATTTTAGGCCGTGGACATGAACTGGCCGTCAGAGGAGATGCTAAATAAGAGGAGATGTGTTGTGCTGTATGTGCTTTTAATGTAGTATTGCATGTAATCACACAAATACACTACTTCCCCTGCTGCAATGCATTCCTGACACGGTTATGTCTGATCAGACAACTGCCGCATCAGACAATATTTGGGACCTCGTATTTAGTATTTTAAATGTTCAACGGGGTGTGCATGCGTGTGTGTGTGTGTGTATGTATGTTTTTTGACAACTCGTAACTGATCTCTTACCATTGCAACAAGATGGCAGAGGTCACAGTGGTGGCAGCTTAACCTTGCCCTTATCGTCAGGTCCCGGCTGGCAGAGACACTGAGCAAGGAAGGTTGTTGGGAAATCTAGAAACAGAAAATGAAAGATATAACCCTTAATAACACTTAACATCAACCCTGGTCCCCAGATCACTGGACTACAGCATAGAAGCTAAGTGCATCTTTAAGTGTCAATACAGCAGACTATCTAGCTATAGCATCTCCCCATGTAAAATCTATATGTGTCGTATAAAACATTTATTACGTCAGGTCCATTTGATAAACCTCAATACTGTATGAATGGTGTTTCACAATCAGTTCTAAATTAACATATATATAGTACATATAGTACAAGTCCATTTCAAAGTAATCCTACTGACGATGGATAGTTTTTAGTGGTTCCACAATAAATGGCAACATACAAATGAATGAAAATAAATAGCCAAATAATTAAATGCGTAAATATGCCGGTATACGCATATAGTGCATAGCAACCGCCTCACACTATTTGCAGGCCGCCAGGAGAGCCTATTTTATTTATTTATGAATAAAAAATATTTAAATCAGTTTGTCTGTGGGGCTTTCGACCCTCCGCTTCTCATCGGGCCGAAAGACGCCTGTAGCGTAGTCAGTGCTACAAAGCCACATACTGTAAAGTGGCTTAGTTCGGGGCTCCTCCAAGGACACAGTCCAGGTTTGTGCTGATGAAAAGTCTGGTTTATTACAAAGGTTTGGTCAAAATCCATGACATGGATCAGATGGTCCTTAGCTAACATGCTAGCGCTCCCTGAGTGTGTATGTAGATGACTGACTTCACCTGTGGTGCACTGGTTAGCCAATGCACCACAGGTGTGGAGCCCCACCCCCCCAGACTCTAACTGGGCCAGGTGAGGCCAACTAAGCCAGCCACCAAACACACACACTCCCACAACACCCCTTACCTGTGATATGATAAGCACAGCCTGTAGGGAGCAATTGCTTCAAGGGGCCCTATTATACCACCAGCTGTGGGCGTGATTAGCCATTAAAAGCTGTTTCAAAATTGTCATGTGACTAAAATTGTCATTGTGACAAAGTGACATCACAAGTGGGAGTGTCCACCTCGGTGTATTCTGACTAGATCAGACTACCAGCCTACCCAGTGGACCGTACCAACTGGTAAACTGATCAAGTCAGCATACATCTAGGTGGAGACTCCCACTTGTGATGTCACTTTGTTCAATGACTTTAGATGATACAATGATTTTAGTCACGTGTCAATTTTTAAATGGTTTGTAATGGCTAATCACGCACACAGCTGGTGGTATAATAGGAGCCCTATAAATATATATATATATGTATGTGTGTGTCTGTATGTGTGTGTGTGTGTGTGTGGCCTACATCAATGGTGAATGGCTGTGAGTTGTCTCCGGCCTTCTTCATCAGGGTCTCGTGCAGGTGCGTCAGCTTGGGCTTGTGGCTCTCAGGGTAGATCTGAATCTTCTTGGACCAGATGTCCTTCCTGAAGGACAGGCCCATCACATCCAAGTCCTCGCGGCCGTAGCGGAAGGCGCACGCTAGCTGCACAAACACTAGGACAACAACAAACAACAACAAATGGATTCGTAAAACAAATGGACACAGGAAAGAGGTGAGAGTTTTGAGTTCCTAAAATGTTTTTATCTCGCTACCTTTCCTGCTGCCAAAGTCTTTAGGGTCCAGCTTCACAACACCATCTGTAAACATGGGCACACAATGATTGATCATATTGATTGATTATACTGACAATAAGACTCTAACCCGAAGGACTTTAAACATGGAACTCACGGACGCTGTCGACTTCTGTCACCTGGTCCACATAGTCTCTCCTCCCCAGGTAGAGTGTCAGCTGTGGAACAGAAGGATAAACACAATACAGTCAGGGTCAAATCCATGTGGACACGGTTTATGTGTAATTCATTCATTCATTCATTCATCATTTATCGCTTGCTTATTTTCAGTCGCTATTTCAGTAGCACGTTACTCGAGAACGACTCGGGGGAGAACAAGGTTTGTGCAACTTGATTTAAATCTATTACCAGGAGAAGAGAAGAGAGGAGATGAGGAATACAAGGCAGTATATTCGTAATACTTTAAGTATATGTATGCTATACTTACTCCTCCATTTCCGCTGGTCTTCTTGTAAACCCTGAGAATGGTCGAGCAGAAAGACTTGTCAGTGATAGCAAGCAGAAACCGTGTGCGTCTATGAGTTCAGAAGACAGCATAAGCAACTTTGCAAGTAGAGGAAGATAACAATTTAGACGGGGCGCTGTATGAGACAAAGGTAAGAGTGTACGTGACAAAATGTACTCTGATTGATTCATTGATTCATTGATTTCATTCTGGAATCACACAATGTGGCTGATCTTACTTGACCAGTATAAGTGAAGTTATGGTACAGTAGTCCCAACGGTGTCTGGTCTCAAGTTTGATGTTCAAATAACAAAACAAATAGATCACCGTGGATGCTACCATTACGTATGTCCATTATGACACCGTTGCCACTCTGAACCATCCCTGGAAGGAGGGATCCCCCACTCCTTCTCATGGTTTCTTCTTGTTAATTACAGGGGGGGGGGTTTCTGTGCCAGATACACATCAAATTGACTCGACTTGAAGTTGACTTGCTGTCATGGCGGATGCTATAGTGTTTGGCAGGGAGCAGAAGGACGCTAATCCTCAAAGCTGATCTGGTTAGCCGCTGCTAAGTGCGGAGGAGCTTTGAAAAGCTGCCCAAGGTGATTCAGCCACACACGTTTTGATGCCGGTGTCTTACATCCTCATTGGTCAATTCAGTCGTCCAATAGGAACCGTTGTTGTGGCTGAGTCCATTTGTGTCCATTTTGACACGCTGACATTCAGAGAGGGAAGACTTCCTGGGTGAAGATCTCTGATAACATCTGCCCTGCTCTTCTGAATTGCCTTCTCAACTATGCATGATTTTATTGATGTTGTTGATTTGTTGTATTAATATTGTTTTATTTTTTTATAGATTTAGTCAGCTGAATGTTGTGATCCTTAAGTGTCTTTCAAAGCGGATTGTACGATGACAAAATATTTTCTATGTTCCTTTATCTGTGCCAAAATTGTGTACGACTTGAATTATTCACATGTGATGTTGATGTGTAATATGATGATATGATATTCATATGTTTTCAATACATTATTGCAGCATCAACGTGAGCCAGCCGGTAATATGTGTGTTTGCGTCAACAAAGAATCACTTACTTGGCCATTCTGGGATTGTCTCCGAAAGTAGTTTCTGTTGAAAAAAAAAAAAGCAACGACAAACAAATCAACACGATGAACACGATTGTGGTGACAGAAATTGGTCATTGAAAATAGACCTGGCCACGTGATTTCTGTCACGTCAAGCACGTTTACGCAGCCGATCGTCGTGTCTCTCCAAGATCACCACGTGTGTAATCTGATTGAATGAGATTACAGCATCGGGCGTGAGTTTAAAGCGACTCGCCGTCATCCGATCGACGCGCCTCTCGTGCCGCATCCTGGCCGGATTTACCCCACACGACATCACGGCTACATCCCGTTCCCCTTCCATGTCACTGACCTCTGTGTTCCGCAGGCCTGGAGCTAAAGCTAAAGTGGATGGCCCGAAGAAAAACGTCAAAATAATTGGTTGCTTTTGACCTTTTGAGTATCTAAGATTTCCCCTCCTCCCGGGTTTGTGTGGACGTTTATTGTCTATTAGTGGGCGAGGCTTTAGCCGGTGTCCACAAAATGTATGCCTGTACATTTCTTCTAACGTTTGACCAGACATTTGAATGAATGAAGCAACAGCACAACAA
This sequence comes from Coryphaenoides rupestris, assembly GCA_002895965.2. NCBI lineage: Eukaryota > Metazoa > Chordata > Actinopteri > Gadiformes > Macrouridae > Coryphaenoides > Coryphaenoides rupestris. Next base: position 55,792 of record PIJE02002411.1, on the reverse strand, counting down.
TACACTTCACATGCATATGGGCTAATCTCTAGGGAACAAAATGTACCTTAATACCTGCAGTTTGTTTATGGATAATTATACTACTTGTCTTAGGAAACTGAAATGAATGTTTCCATTGTTGACATTTGAAGATAACTGTCATTGCACAGGCACTGTATCAGGAGCCATGGACATAGACATACTCCATGTCAAACATTCACATTCACAATCGTTTTCCAATTAATCAATTCCTTATTTGTACAATTGTCACAATAGCAAAGCAAGGTGCAAATGAATAGAGCCCAATGGGTTTCTTTAAACAGCCAAGAAAAAGCATGAAAGCATTTCTGAAAAGTATGAAAAGTGTGGATGCATTTCTGAAGGTGTAAGCTGGAAATATCAGGTATTTTTTCCAATGTATCGATCTATCTGAACAATAGGTTAAGGCCTACCTATCAGAAAGGGTTCCTCAGAGTGTGGTAGGGTCCAGTAAGCAGTGCAGAGGAAGTCTACGGTGTTCTTCTTGTGCAGGTGACACCAGCGCTGTCTGCTTCTCTTCCACTGAAGCTCCTCGTGGTAGCCACCGCTGTGTGTTGGTGTAATCCAATTAAACAGACTTTTTTTTGGACACAAAGGGTTTAAAAATACTCATGTGGATGAAGAGCACGAGCACAGCTACACCCAGGAGACTCAGTTCTCCAGAAGACCTCTGAAAACGTGCATCACAAGTAGTAGTAGTAGTATATTAGTAGTAGTGGTAGTAGTAGTGGTGGTGGTAGTAGTAGTAGTAGTAGTAGTAGTAATAGTAGTAGTAGTAGTAGCAGTAGTATAGCAGTAGTAGGGGTACGTTTGCGTTGTAGTCTCACAAATCAGACTTTATAAGTTAGAAAGCAG
>PIJE02002411.1:41382-54008 GCA_002895965.2 Coryphaenoides rupestris | reverse complement strand
TACCTACCTACCTCCACTATCTGGTGCGTAGTAGACACGCCATACAATTTAGGCGTTCAAATGAACTAATGTTTGTGTTAAAGGTTCAGTTTGAGATTGATAATACATTTTCTCTGCGTCATGCATTGAAAATCTACAGACCTACACGAACCGAACTGACATTTAATGGCTCTTTGTGAAGTAGATGTGATGCTTTTACGCTCCATGGGACTGTGACACTATGTGGAAGGCCTATGGAGCAGCTTATGTGGTTATGGCATCAGAGACCTAATAAAAGCCATAGCCATGGAGTCAACACACATACATGTTAATAATTCTTATATTATTAAGTCTGGATATTGTGGCCAAGGCTAAGACAATTTGTGTTTTCCTTAAATGTAATCAATAATGTGTATTGCAGGTGTGATAGTATGCATGGTCATTATTGTAATTTGTTTGGTAATGTTCAGCCTGTTTGAATATTGTAATATAATTACGACCTAGAACCTAATTAGCGCGCACATTTCAGCAACATTGGAACATAACTTATAACTTCTAACTTAACATAATTGTATTCTTAATGTCATGTCCAATACCTCTCCTATATTACCTTTCAACATTATGTGCAATATTCTTAATATTCTCTCTATCAGGTGCAATACGTCCCCTAACTATTATTATTATATTATCATCATCACAGCTGTATTACACTTCAATTATGACAAATTGTCTTTATCTGAATATCTTATCTTGCCTGTATATTTGTATATTTGTATATTTGTATATTTTGACTGTACATTTGTAAATCTGTTAGTTTATTTTTATTATTCTGTTGATTTCTATATTGTTGTATTGTATTGTATTGCTATGCAACCTGGCACAAGAATTTCCTTCGGGATTAATAAAGTTCCATCTTATCTTATCTTATCTTATACCGCACCGGTCACTCACTCACTGCAGCACTAGCTCGGTTACCCGTGGTCCCGCCTCCCGGTGGTGGTCCCGCCTCCTCACGGTGGTGGTGGTCCCGCCTCCGCCTCCTCACGGTGGTGGTGGTGCCGCCTCCCGGTCCCGGTCCCGGTGGTGGTCCCGCCTCCTCCCGGTGGTGGTCCCGGTCCCTCCTCCTCCCGGTGGTGGTGGCCCCGCCTCCTCCCGGTGGTGGTCCCGCCTCCCCCCCCCCCCCTCACTAGGTGACCGGATGGATGGATCATGTGATTTGGATATGGCTCTATAGGTCCAGTAGTTACTTGAACACCTTCACAACAATGTTTTGTTTGTAAAACTTTTTGTAGTCATAGAAATGTTCGTAGTTTTCCTAGTGATGATCGCTTATGCAGGATCACATTTTGTAGAATCTATAACCGTCGTCATGTAACAACAGATATTTGATATTAGATGTTTCATTCATACACATTATATGAATGAAGTTTGGTTTGGTGCTGACGCGCCATAGAGTTGCTTTCTGGGCGAACTAGAAAATTCTAATTGAAAACGAGCGGGATTTACTAACTAAAGAGAATAACATCCACCTTTGTTATGATGGCAGATTGTTCTCAAGTGTATCAGCAAACAGACCCGACATTATGACCAGTGGTGAAGAGGGCTGAAAGGTATTTTTGGTTGATGTACGGTGTACTTTTGAATATTCTTGATTATTCCTATCTTTATGTACCACAGCGATATATTGCTATCTCCTTGTAAGTCGCTTTGGATAAAAGCGTCTGCCAAATGCCCTAAATGTAAATGTAAATGTAAAGGAGGCCAAGCTGAACCACATGGAACTTCTTTATTTTAGGCCGTGGACATGAACTGGCCGTCAGAGGAGATGCTAAATAAGAGGAGATGTGTTGTGCTGTATGTGCTTTTAATGTAGTATTGCATGTAATCACACAAAATACACGACTCCCCTGCTGCAATGCATTCCTGACACGGTTACTTGTCTGATCAGACAACTGCCGCATCAGACAATATTTGGGACCTTGTATTTAGTATTTTAAATGTTCAACTGGGCGTGCGTGCGTGTGCGTGTGTGTGTATGTATGTTTTTTGACAACTCGTAACTGAATCTCTTACCATTGCAACAAGATGGCAGAGGTCATAGTGGTGGCAGCTTACCTTGCCCTTATCGTCAGGTCCCGGCTGCAGAGACACTGAGCAAGGAAGGTTGTTGGGAATCTAGAAACAGAAAATGAAAGATATAATAACCTTAATAACACTTAACATCAACCCTGGTCCCCAGATCACTGGACTACAGCATAGAAGCTAAGTGCATCTTTAAGTGTCAATACAGCAGACTATCTAGCTACAGCATCTCCCCATGTAAAATCTATATGTGTCGTATAAAACATTTATTACGTCAGGTCCATTTGATAAACCTCAATACTGTATGAATGGTGTTTCACAATCAGTTCTAAATTAACATATATATAGTACATATAGTACAAGTCCATTTCAAAGTAATCCTACTGACGATGGATAGTTTTTAGTGGTTCCACAATAAATGGCAACATACAAATGAATGAAAATAAATAGCCAAATAATTAAATGCGTAAATATGCCGGTATACGCATATAGTGCATAGCAACCGCCTCACACTATTTGCAGGCCGCCAGGAGAGCCTATTTTATTTATTTATGAATAAAAAATATTTAAATCAGTTTGGTCTGTGGGGCTTTCGACCCTCCGCTTCTCATCGGGCCGAAAGACGCCTGTAGCATAGTCAGTGCTACAAAGCCACATACTGTAAAGTGGCTTAGTTCGGGGCTCCTCCAAGGACACAGGTTTGGTCAAAATCCATGACATGGATCAGATGGTCCTTAGCTAACATGCTAGCGCTCCCTGAGTGTGTATGCACAGCCTGTAGGGAGCAATTGCTTCAAGGGGCCCTATTATACCACCAGCTGTGGGCGTGATTAGCCATTAAAAGCTGTTTCAAAATTGTCATGTGACTAAAATTGTCATTGTGACAAAGTGACATCACAAGTGGGAGTGTCCACCTCGGTGTATTCTGACTAGATCAGACTACCAGCCTACCCAGTGGACCGTACCAACTGGTAAAACTGATCAAGTCAGCATACATCTACTGTAGGTGGAGACTCCCACTTGTGATGTCACTTTGTTCAATGACTTTAGATGATACAATGATTTTAGTCACGTGTCAATTTTTAAATGGTTTGTAATGGCTAATCACGCACACAGCTGGTGGTATAATAGGAGCCCTATAAATATATATATATATGTATGTGTGTGTCTGTACGTGTGTGTGTGTGTGTGTGTGTGTGTGGCCTACATCAATGGTGAATGGCTGTGAGTTGTCTCCGGCCTTCTTCATCAGGGTCTCGTGCAGGTGCGTCAGCTTGGGCTTGTGGCTCTCAGGGTAGATCTGAATCTTCTTGGACCAGATGTCCTTCCTGAAGGACAGGCCCATCACATCCAAGTCCTCGCGGCCGTAGCGGAAGGCGCACGCTAGCTGCACGAACACTAGGACAACAACAAACAACAACAAATGGATTCGTAAAACAAATGGACACAGGAAAGAGGTGAGAGGTTTGAGTTCCTAAAATGTTTTTATCTCGCTACCTTTCCTGCTGCCAAAGTCTTTAGGGTCCAGCTTCACGACACCATCTGTAAACATGGGCACACAATGATTGATCATATTGATTGATGATACTGACAATAAGACTCTAACCCGAAGGACTTTAAACATGGAACTCACGGACGCTGTCGACTTCTGTCACCTGGTCCACATAGTCTCTCCTCCCCAGGTAGAGTGTCAGCTGTGGAACAGAAGGATAAACACAATAGAGTCAGGGTCAAATCCATGTGGACACGGTTTATGTGTAATATGCCAACACATTCATTCATTCATTCATCATTTATCGCTTGCTTATTTTCAGTAGCTATTTCAGTAGCACGTTACTCGAGAACGACTCGGGGGAGAACAAGGTTTGTGCAACTTGATTTAAATCTATTACCAGGAGAAGAGAAGAGAGGAGATGAGGAATACAAGGCAGTATATTCGTAATACTTTAAGTATATGTATGCTATACTTACTCCTCCATTTCCGCTGGTCTTCTTGTAAACCCTGAGAATGGTCGAGCAGAAAGACTTGTCAGTGATAGCAAGCAGAAACCGTGTGCGTCTATGAGTTCAGAAGACAGCATAAGCAACTTTGCAAGTAGAGGAAGATAACAATTTAGACGGGGCGCTGTATGAGACAAAGGTAAGAGTGTACGTGACAGAATGTACACTCATTGATTCATTGATTCATTGATTCATTGATTTCATTCTGGAATCACACAATGTGGCTGATCTTACTTGACCAGTATAAGTGAAGTTATGGTACAGTAGTCCCAACGGTGTCTGGTCTCAAGTTTGATGTTCAAATAACAAAACAAATAGATCACCGTGGATGCTACCATTACGTATGTCCATTATGACACCTTTGCCACTCTGAACCATCCCTGGAAGGAGGGATCCCCCACTCCTTCTCATGGTTTCTTCTTGTTAATTACAGGGGGGGGGGGTTTCTGTGCCAGATACACATCAAATTGACTCGACTTGAAGTTGACTTGCTGTCATGGCGGATGCTATAGTGTTTGGCAGGGAGCAGAAGGACGCTAATCCTCAAAGCTGATCTGGTTAGCCGCTGCTAAGTGCGGAGGAGCTTTGAAAAGCTGCCCAAGGTGATTCAGCCACACACGTTTTGATGCCGGTGTCTTACATCCTCATTGGTCAATTCAGTCGTCCAATAGGAACCGTTGTTGTGGCTGAGTCCATTTGTGTCCATTTTGACACGCTGACATTCAGAGAGGGAAGACTTCCTGGGTTGAAGATCTCTGATAACATCTGCCCTGCTCTTCTGAATTGCCTTCTCAACTATGCATGATTTTATTGATGTTGTTGATTTGTTGTATTAGTATTGTCTTATTTTTTTATAGATTTTAGTCAGCTGAATGTTGTGATCCTTAAGTGTCTTTCAAAGCGGATTGTACGATGACAAAATATTTTCTATGTTCCTTTATCTGTGCCAAAATTGTGTACGACTTGAATTATTCACATGTGATGTTGATGTGTAATATGATGATATGATATTCATATGTTTTCAATACATTATTGCAGCATCAACGTGAGCCAGCCGGTAATATGTGTGTTTGCGTCAACAAAGAATCACTTACTTGGCCATTCTGGGATTGTCTCCGAAAGTAGTTTCTGTTGAAAAAAAAAAAAGCAACGACAAACAAATCAACACGATGAACATGATTGTGGTGACAGAAATTGGTCATTGAAAATAGACCTGGCCACGTGATTTCTGTCACGTCAAGCACGTTTACGCAGCCGATCGTCGTGTCTCTCCAAGATCACCACGTGTGTAATCTGATTGAATGAGATTACAGCATCGGGCGTGAGTTTAAAGCGACTCGCCGTCATCCGATCGACGCGCCTCTCGTGCCGCATCGTGGCCGGATTTACCCCACACGACATCACGGCTACATCCCGTTCCCCTTCCATGTCACTGACCTCTGTGTTCCGCAGGCCTGGAGCTAAAGCTAAAGTGGATGGCCTGAAGAAAAACGTCAAAATAATTGGTTGCTTTACTTTTGAGTATTAAGATTTCCCTCCTCCCGGATGTGTGGACGTTTATTGTCTATTTAGTGCGAGGCTTTAGCGGTGTCCACAAAATGTATGCCTGTACATTTCTTCTAACGTTTGACCAGACATTTGAATGAATGAAGCAACAGCACAACAATACACTTCACATGCATATGGGCTAATCTCCTAGGGAACAAAATGTACCTTAATACCTGCAGTTTGTTTATGGATAATTATACTACTTGTCTTAGGAAACTGAAATGAATGTTTCCATTGTTGACATTTGAAGATAACTGTCATTGCACAGGCACTGTATCAGGAGACATGGACATAGACATACTCCATGTCAAACATTCACATTCACAATCGTTTTCCAATTAATCAATTCCTTATTTGTACAATTGTCACAATAGCAAAGCAAGGTGCAAATGAATAGAGCCCAATGGGTTTCTTTAAACAGCCAAGAAAAAGCATGAAAGCATTTCTGAAAAGTATGAAAAGTGTGGATGCATTTCTGAAGGTGTAAGCTGGAAATATCAGGTATTTTTTCCAATGTATCGATCTATCTGAACAATAGGTTAAGGCCTACCTATCAGAAAGGGTTCCTCAGAGTGTGGTAGGGTCCAGTAAGCAGTGCAGAGGAAGTCTACGGTGTTCTTCTTGTGCAGGTGACACCAGCGCTGTCTGCTTCTCTTCCACTGAAGCTCCTCGTGGTAGCCACCGCTGTGTGTTGGTGTAATCCAATTAAACAGACTTTTTTTTGGACACAAAGGGTTTAGAAATACTGCCCATGTGGACGAAGAGCACGAGCACAGCTACACCCAGGAGACTCAGTTCTCCAGAAGACCTCTGAAAACGTGCATCACAAGTAGTAGTAGTAGTATATTAGTAGTAGTGGTAGTAGTAGTAGTAGTAGTAGTAGTAGTAGTAGTAGTAGTAGTAGTAGGAGTAGTTATGGGTTTTGTAGTCTCACAAATCAGACTTTAGAAGTTAGAAAGCGGAGGAGTAAGTCTGGGTGGACGGGGTGTTTTCTTCTTTGCTTCAGATGTATATTGACCAATCATGTTGACACGGGGACCAGGTGGAGGTGATGTGGCTGAAGAGATGTTTGAATGGTGGACGGTGAGAGTGGAAACTTGCAGAGTCCCCCCCCCTTGGCTCAGTACACTCTGCAGGGTCCTGCTGTCTGAGACTCTTGATGACAAGAGGGCTGATAGGCCAATAGACTCCAGGCAGATGAGATCAGAATCAGCAAACCATGGATAGCTCCACCATCTAGTGGGTAAACATGTTGACCAGGACCCGGATAGCTCCACTATCTAGGGGACTGTTGGCCAGGACCCGGATAGCTTCACTATCTCGGGGGTAAACCTACAGTACCTACCTACCTCCACTATCTGGTGCGTAGTAGACACGCCATACAATTTAGGCGTTCAAATGAACTAATGTTTGTGTTAAAGGTTCAGTTTGAGATTGATAATACATTTTCTCTGCGTCATGCATTGAAAATCTACAGACCTACACGAACCGAACTGACATTTAATGGCTCTTTGTGAAGTAGATGTGATGCTTTTACGCTCCATGGGACTGTGACACTATGTGGAAGGCCTATGGAGCAGCTTATGGCATCGGAGACCTAATAAAAGCCATAGCCATGGAGTCAACACATATACATACATGTTAATAATTCTTATATTATTAAGTCTGGATATTGTGGCCAAGGCTAAGACAATTTGTGTTTTCCTTAAATGTAATCAATAATGTGTATTGCAGGTGTGATAGTATGCATGGTCATTATTGTAATTTGTTTGGTAATGTTCAGCCTGTTTGAATATTGTAATATAATTACGACCTAGAACCTAATTAGTGCGCACATTCCAGCAACATTGGAACATAACTTATAACTTATAATTTATAACTTATAACTTATAACTTAACATAATTGTATTCTTAATGTCATGTCCAATACCTCTCCTACATTACCTTTCAACATTATGTGCAATATTCTTAATATTCTCTCTATCAGGTGCAATACGTCCCCTAACTATTATTATAATTATCATCACAGCTGTATTACACTTCAATTATGACAAATTGTCTTTATCTGAATATCTTATCTTGCCTGTATATTTGTATATTTGTATATTTGTATATTTTGACTGTACATTTGTAAATCTGTTAGTTTATTTGTATTATTCTGTTGATTTCTCTATTGTTTTATTCTATTGCTATGCAACCTGGCACAAGAATTTCCTTCGGGATTAATAAAGTTCTCATCTTATCTTATCTTATACCGCACCGGTCACTCACTCACTGCAGCACTAGCTCGGTTAGCCGTGGTCCCGCCTCCCGGTGGTGGTCCCGCCTCCTCCCGGTCCCGGTCCCGCCTCCCGGTGGTGGTCCCGCCTCCTCACGGTGGTGGTGGTCCCGCCTCCCGCCTCCCGGTGGTGGCCGCCTCCCGGTCCCGCCGTCCCGGTGGTGGTCCCGCCTCCTCCTGGTGGTCCGGTCCCGCCTCCTCCCGGTGGTGGTCCCGCCTCCCGGTGGTGGTCCCGCCTCCCGGTGGTGGTCCCGCCTCCTCCCGGTGGTGGTGGCCCCGCCTCCTCCCGGTCCCGGTCCCGCCTCCTCCCGGTGGTGGTGGCCCCGCCTCCTCCCGGTGGTGGTCCCGGTCCCGCCTCCTCCCGGTGGTGGTCCCGGTCCCGCCGCAGACTTCACCGGCTGTGGTTAGAAGAGCGGAGTTTCAGGGCGCAGGCTCGCTGCCGACCCGTCGCTGCGAGAGAGAGAGATGGCCGAGTCCAACCCGCTGCGGGGCTTCCCGCGTCTCCGGCGGGCCGCGGTAAGGTGGAGCGGGTGGCGGGCGGGCGGGAGGGACACTGCAGCATCAGCATCAGAGAAGAGACAGGAGAGAGAGAGAGAGAGAGAGAGGAGAGAGAGATGAGAGATGAGAGAGAGAGAGAGAGAGAGAGGAGAAGGAGAGAGAGAGAGAGAGGCGCTAGCTGCTAGTTGGCTTCCACTGCCTCGTCCTGCGGCATTCGGGTCTGTGATGATACGCATGGCGGCTCATATCTGCACATGTTTAATACCAACCACGGTGTATGGACAGTCTGTCGCTTCAATTTCCAATAAATGAAACGAATCATTAACACAATGAGTTTGTCGCAGAGCAGAGAGGCCAATGACGTGCATGCATGCGTGTGCATGTGCATGTGTGCGTGCGTGTGTGCGTGTGTGTGTTGCCTGTGGCCATCTGCGGCTGCACAGGCGTTTGCATTGCGTGTTAAAGTTACATGGCGTTGTGGAGCCACGTACTGTATACCAGAGCCTTGGGGTAGCTTTGTTAAAAATGCTGACCCCCCCCCCCCACACACACAACTGCAGTCAGATCCAAATACCAATAATCAATAATGTTACTGTATTCATGGCATGCCAGTCTTATATGTGTCATGTTGTTGTACTGGAGACTGTAGAGAGGTCACTTTACAGCTTGCCTGCAATCATCATACTACTGTGCAGCTGGTCTCCTCACTGTGTCTCCGGATCTGCATCTCATTGGTGGCGGTTGGTAGTACTACTGAAATACAGTACTGTACATACTTGATGGGTATGATGATGATGATGATGATGACGATGATTATAGATGGTGTACTGTGTTCACTCACCGTCGTGTGAGTAGAAACACCACCCTGTGAAAGAGAAACCTAATAGAAACCAATCTCACATGATTGATAGACTTGCTAATCATCTAATGTATTGATCTTATATTTGTTGCATGGTGTATGAGTCCCCCCCCCCCCCCCCCCCTCACTAGGTGACCGGATGGATGGATCATGTGATTTGGATATGGCTCTATAGGTCCAGTAGTTACTTGAACACCTTCACAACAATGTTTTGTTTGTAAAACTTTTTGTAGTCATAGAAATGTTCGTAGTTTTCCTAGTGATGATCGCTTATGCAGGATCACATTTTGTAGAATCTATAACCGTCGTCATGTAACAACAGATATTTGAATATTAGATGTTTCATTCATACACATTATATGAATGAAGTTTGGTTTGGTGCTGACGCGCCATAGAGTTGCTTTCTGGGCGAACTAGAAAATTCTAATTGAAAACCGTGGTGAGCTTGTCTGCATTTACTTGTGTAAAGGAGAGACACTTTTTTTTTTTTAACTTTAAACAAAAATGAAGTTATTCTACGGAATATATGTTAAATGCGGAGGTTCTGTATTCGGCACATTTGAACATTCACTATTTTGAAGAGTGACAATGTCGTGTAAGAAAGCAGGAAAACGATGTAAATGGAGGGAAATGGGTGAAGGGATTGATTGACAGAGTGAGTGATGGAGCGAGAGGAGGAGAGCGGCCCAGCTGAGGTGCTGAGCAGAGCTTGAGGAGGGATTTGTCTTTGAGGCGAGCTGCTGATGCTCTGGCAGAGCCTGCAGAGAGCAGATACACATCAGCAGAGTTGACACAAAGCGCCTGTGCGTCCCTTTCCTCTCCACTCCTTCACCGTCACTCCGATCTTCTCCTTCTCCTCCCTGCGTTCTCTCCTCTCCTCTTTCCCATGTTCTGCTCCTCTGTTTTCTTGCGCCGTATTTCCTTGTCTCCTCTCCTCACTCTTCTATGATATTCTCTTGTCTCACCCTGTCTCCTCTGTTCTCTTTCACTTCCCGTTAGACGTCTTTCCCAGGTAACCTGCACCTGATCCTTGTGCTCTGCCCCTCTGACCTGATAAGCCCCGCCCCCAGCCCGTCGTCCAGCACGGACCTGGGCTTCCGCTTCACTCAGGATGACTTCATGTTGAAGATGCCGGTAAGACAGACAGACAGACAGACAGACAGAGAGGTTAGCTTTTAACACGAGTAGAGCGTCATCGTAGGACAAACACAGGCGTCTGCACGGTGTGCATGTAACCTCGTTCTCAGGCGCCCTCGTCTCATCAACGCCTGGGAATGGGCGCGCGCCAAAATCTGTATTCTTGGCAAGAGAGAGAGAGAGAGGGCGGGACGTCCGAGCATGCCGCGGAGGGAGCGATATCCGTTTCAGTCACATGGGTTTAGTGGCCAGGTAGAGGGAGGGAGGTTTCAGATCAATGGATATCCATTTCCTTCTCAGATATTGCCTCGTAAAATTCTTTTCACATGTTACTACTGTATAAGTGTTGGTTGTTAAGCAACTATAATTGACAGACCATCTATTTCTATTGTTTATTTATGTTTTGAGTAAGGCGCAGGCACAATAAGGCTTTTCCTTCTCCCTGCTCCTTTTCAGTCATGGAATCAATGTACAAATAGACGATGTGTTTTGATCGCTTTTGTTTCTATTGACCATGACATGAACATGAACGGGAATAAATAAAAAGGAAATGTTGTTTCGTCACCCTATTCTCCTCGGTTCGGGGACGGTTAGCTAACGTACACACACACTCATCATACATAGGACGTCAGGGAAGGGAACCTGTTGTTCCTTCATGTCCGTCTCTCAGCGGCCCATTGCCGCCCTGCTCTGTGTGCCCGGCGCCGCCCCCTAGGTGGTGATGCTGCGCTCGGTGGGCGACCTGCTGCGCTACATCGACGAGCACCACCTGACCACAGACTTCACCGCCAAGGTGGAGTACTGCCACAGCGACTGGGTGGTCCTGCGCACGGTACGTGGCGCTCTCGTCTTCCCCCGCATGACCTTGTGACCTTGTCCGTCACATAAATAGGCACCCGGAAGGGGGAACCGTCCTTTAGGGCCCGTGTCCACATCAGTGCTGGGGAGTGGTGCTGGGGAGCGCGTCTGCACCGGGAATAATAAATATGCTGCGTCTTCGTGCGTTGTTTACTGTTTCTATGACAACTAGCCACGTTAGCTCCTCAGCTCCTTAGCGTAACGTCTGAGCGATCATTTCTCATTATAGATCTTATTGAGTGATATAAGCAGCAAGACATGCAAAGCAATTAGAACTCTTCCAAATATAAATGGATATTTCTAAAAATGAAAAAAGCTCTGAAAAAAGGCACTACTGCATGTGCTCTCCTCTCATTGGTGAACAATTGAAAAAAAGAACGCTGACACTCTGCAGACGCTATGTGAGGACACAGGCCCGTCGGCGTGGTGGAAGAGCGAGAGGTAGGGAATGGGAGGATGGATGACTGATAATGGTCCATTAAAGCTTCAGCAAGGGTAGTCTGATGGTCTCGATGGTCATCATGAAACCCACATTGACCTTTGATGCAGTGAGCTAATGCCCTGCCGACTGAGGACAGCTGCAATAACATTACAAGCACATATCATAGGGATAACATGGGGGGTTATGGCCCGTCAGATCCCTCGGGATTATCAGCACACTACCAAGTATATGTGTGTGTATGTGTGTATATGTGTGTGTATGTGTGTATACCGTATGTGTGTATATGTGTGTGTGTGTGTGTGTTCCTGTGTTTCCAGGCCATCGAGAGCTTTGCGGTGACCGTGAAGGAGATCGCCCAGTTGCTGCAGGGCTTCGGGTCGGAGCTGGCCGAGACCGAGTTCCCCGACGAAGTGGGCACCATCGACTTCCTGTTGAACTCTCACACACACAGATACCGGCAGCTGAAGGTGAAGGTCGCGCATGTCTCAGACCCCACATTCCCTCCGTCTTCGCTGTCTCCGTCTCTCTGCCCCGCCTTGTGTCTCTGGCCGTGGGTTCCCGGCAGTAGCGCTCCCCTCTCCATCTCTCATGCTGACTTCCACCTTCACATTCAGATTTGGGGCATCCAGCAGATGCTTTTGTCCAAAGCGATGCACAATACTGTAAGTACGTTTGTCTGAAGAAGATATCTCGCTGATGGTACAAGATTTGAATCAAGCACTCATAATTGCTAGGTTAACCCCTTGCTGGTAAGTAGAAAGATAGCTAGGATAAGATGCTACACGATGCTCAGCCCTAAATGTTTCTATTTACTGCCCATGTCTGTGTTCTGCGGATGTCCGTCTGTATTCTACTTTCACTGTAAATAATGACATGACTATTGTTTTAAGTTTGGTTTAATTTTAGCTGCCAACTTTACACCTGGCCAGGGACTACAGACTACA
>PIJE02002411.1:8882-28882 GCA_002895965.2 Coryphaenoides rupestris | reverse complement strand
CAGAACATTATATTGTATTATATTATGTGTTTGTGTGTGTGTGTGTGTGTGTGTGTGTGTGTGTGTGTGTGTGTGTGTGTCTCCAGGCTTCAACTCTGGAGGTGAAAGTCTGTTGGCTGACAGAGATCCGGAAGATTCTGACCAAACAGCAGAAATTACGCCAAGGTTTTGGCAAATTTAATGACTCTAGTTCCCTCTATTTACATTTTTGTATTCATGAATGTAATGCTTTGTCTTGATTCATGCTGTGACAGAAAATCCAACAATAGATATTAATAATAATAATATTGGATGTAAAGATTAAACAAACTGTAGAACATGAAACATGAAAGATATTAGTCTCAAAGGCTCCACCACAACCGTGCGGAAAAAAGACTCCGGATGCGAGCGCCCATCCATGCAAGATAAAAAATATGCAAGATAATATGCCCACGAAGGCTCTGTGAACCGAGGACCGCAGAACCGCCATCCGCGTGACTTGATAAATCCATGCGTACATCTTCCAAATCCAAGATGGATGGCGGCACTGTTTTTAAGCTCCGCCTTTGTCTCCTTCCCTCTTCTCTCAGATGAAGCAGCGAGTCTCTCTGACACTCCTCTCTCAGACAGGTGATGCTCTATGTGTGTGATGTCATCTGTCAAGTGTCTGGTTGTTGCTACCCAACACTACACTACATGTGTATGCAGGCAGAGATTTTTTTTGCCGGCACAAAAGTAATCCTCACTGTTCAATGTATTTGCTGTAAGACATTTTTATTTGATGACCACACCTCTGAGACAAGTGACATTACATGATGCATACGTGCTTGTATGTGTGCATGTGTGCGGGTGTACGAATGCTATTTTCATTGCGTTGTTTGTTGGTGGGTTTTTTTTTTTTTATTCGTGTGAATAACTTCTGAGATGCCTCCACATTGCGCTGAAGCACGGGTTTCGAAACACAGAAACGACGCCGTGTTGTGTTGTCGTTCAGCTCGCTAGTCAACATCGTACGAATATTGTGGTCGGTAACCAGCGAGGAGAAGCGAGGTCTGTGCCTGGAGTGCCCTGTGGTTCTGAGCATCAGAAGACCAGTTCAACTGGATGAGGAGTTTGACTGGTTATTTGTCTCATATGGGCCTGGCCCCGGCCGGCGTTCGCTTGATCAGAATAGACTCCATTCGTAGGCGTCGTTGGCAAGACGTACCTTGTGTCTCGTGACCTTGTGTGCCAAAAGCATTTCTAAGATGTCATCACGAACGCTACTCGGTCCAGGTCCTCCATATGAGCAACACACAAACATTCGCATATATTGCAGCAATCCTTGGCGTACTTTTAACTTCCCTGAGAGGCGTTGTGGAACGGATACTGTCTCCCTATTGTATTGTATTGACCACACTGTTGGGTAGTTTGGGCAGCTACCACCAATTAACCCCTGAAGGATGGTTTTGTCCTGCTCCTGATACAATACCCTGATTTAATTGGACATGTGTCTTCATGGTAAGTGTAAGCTAGAATGCCGTTTCACTCTGTCTTCCAGACAAGCAAGAGCTAATGAGTTTGAAGGTCCCAGGAAAGCTGGAATATAAGTGTGTGTCATTAGTGTGTATGTAGTAAATGGAATGCAGAAGTTACATGAGAATGCGAACCAAGTCAGAGCTTGTTTTGTGACACCCTGGATGTTGTTGTTGTTGTTGTTGTTGTTGTTTTCCTATCTGTTTGTGTGATTGCGTGTTTCGTTTGTTTGTTTGTTTTCGTCACGTCTTGTTTCCATGGTTACGGGGGGTAACCATGGAAGTGTGTCCGGGGTTTGTGTGTCGTGGGGCGGAGCAACGGTGGGGGGCTGCTCAGCGTGTCTCCATGTTCCTCACAGCTCCACGGCAACAAGCCACGCCCACCGGAGCCCGGGGGAGGAGTCGACACACAGCAGCCCTGCGCACTCAGAACCTGTAGTGCAGTCCCCTCGACGCAGTGAGTCAATTATCTGGCAACATCACTTTATCACTCAAAGACACACACACACACTCACACATAGTTGTTTGTATTGTATTGTATTTTTTATAATTCGACCATTCGACCCTTCAACCCTTAAAGTAATGGACAACCGAAATTCTAATTATGTCATTAAGGGTTCTTCAGGGTCTCTTTTGCAAGTGTGTAGTGGATCTCATTCATCCCTCTGTGATACGGTATGGGTTACTTATAGATTCATAGATCCTGTTGTCCGTCACTTGGAACACTTTGACTGAAGGATTGTCGCCGTGCAGGTTGGCCCGCCCCGGCCCACACCGTGGCCGTCTGTGAGGGTCTGGAGGACTGGGGCGCGACAGACCTCTCCAACATCTCAGACTCAGACGACGAACAGCCTGCACCTCTGGTTGGCGTACACCTTTCGCCATTGTCTCTTACCGCCAGCTCACTTTAGTCAACGTAACCGTGTTTGCCTTTCTTGGGGCCGTTTACAAATACAAACTCTTGCTAGCTGACCAAATCCTAATCACAAAGTCATGCAAACACAGTATGGCCGTCCAGCAGAAGTCACTTTAGCTTAAATGTCGATACACAGCCAATATCCCAGCCTCTTGTTAGAAAATAGATTCCTTCCCTGAACCTGTTTGGGTCTTGTTGTCCTTTAGTGACTGTCTCTCGCTCTCTCTCTCTCTCTCTCTCTCTCTCTCCAGTAGCCTTGTCTTGGCCCCTCGACAGACAAACCACAAAACCGGCAGATTCATAGACATGTTAGCACGTGCATGTTAGCATGCCAACAAACATGCGCGCACGGGCCTCGGTTCTAGTGTTCCGTCTCCGTCTTCAGGTCGCCGGGAGGTACAGGGTCATGGTCGAGAGCAGTATGGCCAGCACCGATGACATCATCTTTAACTGTGGTGATGTCATCCAGCTGTTGCATGAGGAGCCGTCTGGAATGTGGTATGTGTGGCGTCGCAAAGATATTTTGACAATCTAAAAACAAGAACACCTTGGTTTGTGTGTTTTTTGTTTTTTTTTACTCGATTGTACCTGTGTCATCAGGCTGGTGCGCAACGTAAGTCGCGGCGAAGAGGGCCGCGTCCTTCCAGAAGACCTGCACAGAATCCTGGGAGAGACCGACTGAGAGCCAATCACGACGGAGAATAGGGGATGCCACACTTGTGGTGTATTTTTTGGTGGTTCTTTTTCCCCTCCGCTAATGTTAGATAACTCATCTCCTCTACAGACTGCCAAAGGACTCACACACACACACACACACGCACACACGCACACACACACACACACACACACACAGTTATTAGTAATACACTTCATTCGTTGCTTGACCAACACTGTATTTAAGCCAGACCCGACTCTCTCACTCCCAACATCCGGATGGAAGCACAACAAGGATCTTGCAGAAGACGTGAAGTATGTAAAGTATGGAGCAGCTGAGAGTCTGCATCTTCTGCTCTGGAACCCTCCCAGAGTCATAAATGGGTAAATTGAATAGAACCTGGGGGGGGGGGGTGGCAGCAGGGTCGCCATTCCTGTATCCAGTATTTTCCAGTCGTAGTGGAACACGCTGTACGCTTTGGACTTGGAAAATGTAATGTATTTATTTTTAAGGCATGGAGGTTTTCTGGAAGGTTTCTCTGAACATGGATATTTGGTTTTCTAGATGCCAATGAAGGTGATTGGATTCTCTATTTTCTTACGACCGACAACCATGATCACATGCTGTAAATAGATAGCCCACCGAGATCTCCCTCCCTGCAGTTCGTGTGCCAAAATATTTTTGCCATCCTCGGGGTTTTTTCATTGTGCTGCTGTGACGCTAATATCAATTAATATCGTAGCCTAGCCCCGCTCACTTAGCTAACATTTAGGAACTTTGGGAACTTCACTGCTTTTTCCGTGGCTTCGTGTCACTTTCTGCGCCTTTTGTTTCATTTCACTGTGGGTAGTGGATGCAAATTAACAAAGTTTTGAGTTCCTGCCCGCTGGGATTTGTCCCGATATGCCCCATGGCCAGTACACCACGGCTATCACGTACTATGACTATTTATATTTGATAGCTTGCGTTCACTGCTGTTTGTGCGGCTCCTGCTGATAAAAAACTGTGTCGCATCCACATACGTCTTCAACAAGGTACTGGATGGCTTAGCGGGCTAGGATCTATGACCTCATTTAAAAACGCCAGGAGGACCCAGACGGGGCTCAATCATACTTGGAAATATTTTTGCCCTTTCTATCGTAGAAGAATGTCATTATTGTGACTCCGATGGCACATAACTACATATCTACAAAAGGCATGTGTCGAAAGGAATGGACCGAACTCCTGACTTGGATCTTCTGGTGGAACATTTTTTGCACGAGAATCAATCGCTCATTTTGTGTTGAGTCTTTGCATTGCTGCTATAACTACGCTTTTTTTTAATGTTTCCTGCTGTGTCTATTTTGCATCAAAAGAGGGCGCTGTGTACGGCGTTAGGCGGTGCAAAAGGCAATAGTTTTAGATCAACTGACAAAATCAATATGAACAAATTGGTCTGGTGGGCCTGATTTAAACCAAGTATGCAATTAGATTAGCTTCTTAGATGATTGTATATGGTGATATGGAATGCACTCATAATGTGAGTATTGCCTCGATGTGACAAAAACCCCCAAATAACTTTCTTTTGCCAAACTGCCTTTTTAAGTATATGCACATGAATGGTGTTCCACAAGCCAATGCAACGCTTTTTCTCCACCACAAAGGATCCCGCTTGCCACTCAGCAATAGGCCAATACATTTTTTATGAGCTAATTATGTCATATGATATCATTATTCCAAAACATTGAACTACTAAACTACTTTTGACTCGCTCAAACTAGTGCGGTCAGACGTGAGATATATGCCAGCCAATCAGAGAGAGGCGTTCCAGGGTTTCAGCGGGGAGGGGGGGGGGGGGGGGTGGCGTGTGGCCCCCAGCAGTGTGTATGTGGACTCTAGTGCTCACTGCACAGCCGTGTGCTTGTGGTTTAAGTGGTTTAACATTCACTGCCATTCATTGTGTGTTTGCTTCGGCTCCTGAAGACACCTCTCTGGAATAACAGCTCCGTGTCACACCGGCGAGGAGGAGGAGGATGTGTGTGGATGTCGACTACAAAATGTATAAATACGTTTTTTTTTAATTGGTAGTCATCAACACGATTTTGTCAAATGGTAAATCATCAGCAATCCCAGGTGTTTATTTGCCCATAGTAATACAGATAATAATACCAGGATAGGCTCTTAAGAAAAGTCAATTTTCTTTTCAGACCTAAAACCTGTTCTATTTTTATGGAAGTCGGTAAAATTGCAAAGGATTTATTGTATTATAATTACTTCTGCATATGAGTATTTTCGTCTTAATAAAAGCACATGATTAATTGATTTGACTTGACTGTGTTTTCAATATCTTGTTGCCAGATATATCCATATATCCTGTAATCAGGGAGGCTGACTCTGCTGATATATTTAAGGCGAGACTAAAAACCCACCTATTTACCCTCGCCTTTGGCTGCTAGGAGTGCCCCTCAGCTCTAATTACAGCTAAATCAACACCGTTAGCACTAGCCTACCCTAGCTGCCGATGGGTACTAGGTCTGAGGATACTTGTATGTTTCCTGCTTACTGTGCTCCATCTAACCCTCATGTTGTCTCCATTATCTAGGGTGCTGCTGTGATCGTGACTGGATACCTGCTGGCCTGACCCCACCTGACGGCTACCAGCTTGCTCTCCAGCCAGCACCCCATCACATTATTACTATTTCATTTACTATTTGTACTTTGCCGTTTATATTTTGTCATGCTTTGTTACCCCTGTTTTTAAATGCCCGTATGACACCCATTGCACTCTGAACCATCCCTGGAAGGAGGGATCCCCCACTCTGAGTTCCTCCTCGAGATTTCTTCCTTGTTAATTAAGGGAGTCGTTTCTTGCCCTTCGGGGGGCGGGGCTAGGGGGGTGTCATAAATCACTTTTGGCCCATAATAATCTGGCCTGTAAAGCCCTTTGAGACTGTCTTGTGATTCAGGGCTATACAAATAAAATTTAAATTGAATTGAATCCAGATGTCACTCTTACCAAGACAAAGGCAGTGGTATTACAGTTTCGCCTGATAAAGCAATTTCTTTTGAGTCTTGAATATTTCACTTCATGCGAAAGAGCTTCCTGACCACCCGACATGGAGTTTACATTCAGTTTTCTTGGACAATTCAAAATACTAACTTTTGACCGATCCACTTAATTCCTGACTTTAATCAGAATGCAACGCTAATAAAAGTTGACAGTGGTTGACCAAGTCACATGGTTGACCATGTGACTAAACTACTGGAGAAAAACGCACATTTCCTCTCATTTGTAGCATCAAGCAGTTTTAATCACATGACCGTGTACCTTTTAAATGTCCTACTTTATTGACCCGGCGCTCTTCAAAGCCTCGACTCCTCTCACTCTGTAACTGGGCACCAGAGGAAGAGAGCGGGTTTAGCGGATCCCCGTGGTGTTGCTGATCCAGCTGTAGTAGCGCGACACGCGTGTGTAGACGCCGTACTTGCCCTCCTTGGCGCAGTCCTCGCCCCAGCTCACCACGCCAGTCAGGAACCAGGTGCCCTGGTACTGGGTGACGTGGGGCCCGCCGCTGTCCCCCTGGCACGAGTCCATCACCTGGGCGTAGTAGCCGGCGCAGAACATGAATCGGGTGATGCGGTCGCGGCTGCTGCCCTTGCACGCCGTGCGGTCCACGTAGGGCACCTCCAGCTTCTGCAGACGGCTGGCCTCCAGGCCTTGGTACCTGAGGCGGCCCCAGCCGCTCACCAGGGAGCTCTGCGCGTCCTGCAGCAGGCTCTCCGTGAAGTCTTTGGGGCCCAGGCAGACGGGCCGCCGGCGCTCCGACAGGTCCACGGGCATCTGGAGCCGCAGCAGGGCGATGTCGTGGTTGTACCTGGACTTGAGCACGTCGTAGTGCTTGTGGAGGATCTGCTCCGCCACGGCGTGGTCACGCTCGTGCTCGTCGTGCTTGGTCATGTCGTGCTCGCCTGCGGGTGGAGCGGACGGGGGCGGGGTGGTGGTGGTGGTTGGTGTTGTTGTTGTTGTCATTGAGATCATCAAAGAAGAAGTTTGGCTTTTGTTCCGTTACAAATCAAAATACATTTTAGAGTTTGTAAGTTACTGATTGGACCTCCCGAATAATCAAGCCCTATGATACAAGCTTTTATGCTTCTATATGTTCCATACATTCTACATTGTTGTAGGTTTCCAGTATGCCGAATAGACGTAGCAAAAAAAACACAGATTGGCTTACCCACTCTTACGATGTAATCTGTCACAGTTAGATGGTTCTGGCTCAAACAGTGAGCCGCTGTGATGACCCACAGGTCGCTGAGCAGAGAGCCACCGCAGAACGGCGTCCTCCCAATAGACATGAGGCTCACCTGCAGCAACGGAAGCCGGTGAGAGGTCAGAGGTGAGAGGTCAGAGGAGAGAAGTGAGAGGTGAGGGTTGAGGCAGTAGACCCCACCCTTAAGCATTTGCAGCTGTTCGACCTGATGACCTTCGTTATGTTAGTTAGAGAGCACTATACAATAGGAACGCTTTTTAGGGATTTACAGTATCTTTGATTGCCATGACTGTGAGCTGTACGGTCTGCAGTGTTAGTTCAATTCAATCAGTTGCCACCCATCCATCCATCCATCCATGATTCAGTCACCCATCCATCCATCCATGCATCCATCCATCCATCCATATCTTCATCCATCCATCTATACCTTCATCCATCCATCCATCCATCTATACCTCCATCCATCCATCCATACCTTCATCCATCCATCCATACCTCCATCCATGATCCATCATCCATCCATACCTCCATCAATCCATTTATACATCCATCCATCCATACCTCCATCCATCCAGCTATACCTCCATCCATCCATCCATACCTCCATCCATCCATCCATACCTCCATCCATCCATCCATACCTCCATCCATGATTCCATCCATACCTCCATCCATACCTTCATCCATACCTCCACCCCTCCATCCATACTTCCATCCATGCATCCATACCTCCATCCACCTATCCACCTATCCATCCACCCATCCATTCATCTATCCATCCATACCTCCATCCATGATCCATCATCCATCCATACATCCATACCTTCATCCATCCATCCATGATCCATCCATCCATCCACTCATGAGGAGCCCTCCATGGCTCTGCCCTCCCTACCTGCCAAGGTATTTCCCCGGGGATGGCCTCACTTCCTCCCACGATCCTCTGCTCCTCGTTGTCCTGCGGTGTGATGGTGGCCACGGTGGGGTGGAAGGCCCAGTGTGAGATGCCTCCGTCCACCTCCCCCGACGTATTGCTGCTCAGCTCGTTCACCTCCTCCACCTTCTCCTCCTCCGGCGCGGCCACGGGCGGCGTGCCGGCTGTGGAGTTCGAGCATGGAGGTAGGTTGGAGAGGAAGTCATCATCATCGTCGTCGTAGAAGGGGAGCGCCGCGGCATTGGGGTTGCAGTCCTCGTACTGCAGCGTGCCGTTGGGATTGAGGTGCGTGCCGTTGGGATTGAGGTCCGTGTGGAGGGCCAGCTTCCTGTCAGCCTTCACCGACTTCAACAAGTCCTTACTGACCTGGCCGCAGGAGAACAGCTCTGTGGGCGGCAGAGGGGGAGTTTGGAGAGGAACATCCTAAGATCTTGCATTCCAAAGTCAAAAAGGTCCTTAAACTATCGTACTCTCCAATGCTCCTCTGCCTTCCAACTCACAGTACCTTCTGCCCAGTCTGACCACCATGGGGTCTAGAGCCTTCAGCCACTCTGCCCCCCCGTCTCTGGAACTCTCTCCCACAAGACATCCGCAACATCCATTCTCTCTCCACCTTCAAATCCTGCCTAAAAACCCACCTTTTTAAACTGGCATATTGTGTATGACTGTGTATGACTATTCCTTTTTACTGATTGTTATTTTATATCCTTGTTTTTAAGTCTCAAATTACTGCCTGACCGTGATTTGTTGCCTGTTTTTATGCTGTGTAAGGTGTCCTTGAGTGCCTAGAAAGGCGGCAAAAATAAAATGCATTATTATTATTATTATTATTAAACTGAATTATATTGGAGTGGAATTGTTTTTCAAACATTGAACATAATCTCCCAATCAATTTGAAATCTATACGGTATCACGCTCACAGTGGCTTGTCTATTATAACAGTATTTAGTTTTCTGTGTTTTGTAAGATTTCTCACCAGGAACAAGTACATTCAACCTTTTCAACTCCTGAAGTTGACACGATGTTTTCTCATAGATACAGTCGTACATCTTATCATGAGATAAGATGTACTGTATTCTCCTGTACTCGACTGTATTGTGTGTGTACGTCGTACGCATTTTGTCAGGATAAAAGTATGTGCGTGAATCCAAGATATCCATGCAATAAAGAAACATATGGATAATAATGGAACAGAGTAGAATAGACCGATCGGTGCGTTGGACTCTACCTGTTGCCGTGCAGCTCTTCTTGTCCGCCTCCAGCTTGTAGCCGTGAGCACACTGACACACGGTGCGCATGGCCTGCATCGCACAGAAGTGGGCGCAGCCGCCGTTGTTCACCGAACACTGCTTGGCGATCTCTGAGAAAGAGAGACCGAGTCATTGGTGTGTTGTTTGTGCATATACAGTATATGACAGTGACCTGTGAGACCCGGGTGCTGAGAAAATGGCGGCCGATTACTGGAGATGTATCACATGAACTATTCAGGCAGACGCTATTGGGCGCCATTCCACAGAGCCAACGCACACCTGTATCAGCATTGCGTTGCTGAACAAACTGTGAAACAATAATAACTGAACCTCTGTGTGTGAGGATGCTGCACCTTACCTTATAATATGCGGAGCACCTTGGTGATATGTATGTGTGTGTATAGGTCTGTGACCTTGTTGAGGTGTTCTGTTGTTGTTGTTGTTGGTGGTGGTGGTGGTGGTGGGGCTGTTGTGTTGTAGTGGTTGTCGGTCTTGTAATTGTCTGTTTGTGTGTCTGACGATTCCGAAAGGATGAATAAATACCTATCGATTGTTTTTATATGCTTTGTTTGCGTCATTCATTGGCTTTACACGCTCACTCCGGTGCAGGGTCTCTTCCGGCACATTCCCACGTCTACCATCACATCCATTCATCTGCATCACGTCCTGTCTCACGTCTCACGTCTCACGTCTCGGGCCGCTCACCTATCTCACAGTTCTTCCCGCTGAAGTTGGGTCTGCAGAGGCAAACGTAGGTGTTGACGCCATCTTTACACAAGCCCCCGTTCTGACAAGGAGACTCTGGTTTGCATTGGTCACCGTCTGCCGCGCGCGCACACACACACACACACACGCACACACACACACACGCGCACACACACACACACACACATGTTAGAGACACACACAGTGGTTCAAACCATGACATCATTGTACATATTTCCATTGACTTACCAACGTAGCTGGGCCAGAATTCCATCTGAAAGATGCAGACAGGTAAGTGAGAGACAGATCCATGCTCTTTATGTGAAGAACAATGCAGTCTCTCTGATCAAGGACCAGGCAGCAGTCCGGCTCACACTCACCAACCAAGCACATACTTCAAAGTTGAAGGACTAACAGAGAGTAATGTTTGTGTGTGTCTGTCTGTGTGTGTGTGTGTGTGTATATATTCATGTGATGACCTATGGTCTTCTCGTGTGTGTGTGTGTGTGTGTGTGTGTGTGTGTGAGAGACCCACCAACTTCTGTGGGTCCTCGAACACCTCCCTGGCCTCCTCCATGGTGCAGCGCTCCTCTATGCACTCGCGCTCCAGGTTGTCCGTGAGGATCTCCTCCAGACGGCCCGTGTTGAAGCGTCGCTGTCGCCGCAGCACCGTCATGGCCTCCCGCCGGGGCAGCAGCACACCACCTGGACACGAGAGGCCCCACACCCACGAGACGTAGATATACAGTATATATATATTTACGGTATATATGATATATTCTATACGATATATATTCTTTATATATAGTATATTCTAGATGTATTCACTCTGCAATTACACTCATTTAGCAAAAAACTGAGCAGAAAAGAACCAAAGAACCAAATGGCTTCTCTGCCAAAGTGTTGCATTTCATGCACCTGTGATTGACAGGCAAGATGGATTCCCGGAACCAATCGGGGAAGAGATGCTCTGATTGGTCAGAAATTAGCTTGGCGTGGTCTAAAATTCTCACTGAACATTTCATTCTGCAATAGCTGGCGGATCGCTCTGCTTGCTATGCTTTCTGAACAAATGACACTCTAATAATAGCTCTTAAATCTTCCCTGCTATACCTTTAAAAACTAAATAATAAACTAATAATAATATGGTTGTTTATGTAAATGTACCAGCTTGGTGTTATTGGATTACTCAACACAAGAGTCATGTTTGGGGCATTCTTTGCCTATCGAACACGATTAAGATTGTTTTATTAGTTTATTAGTTCATTGAATTGCATGAACATAGCCAAATTGGCCTGTAACAGAATGATGATATATTATGTTGCATTGAAACAGTTGAACTGAATGTGTATCGTGTTGAGTTAGCGCCACTGTTTCTGACCCATGTCCTCATTTCACCCCCCCCCCCCCCCCCCCACCCCCCACCCCTACATTCAAGCCTCAAATTCTCACAGCTAAAGACTATAAACCAACCAAAACTATATCGTTTTAAATAATGAATTGACCAACGCCAACAAACATATTACACTGGAAACATTATGTGCAGCTATTATGTGATAAACAAAAATAACAAAACATTTAAAAACACACACAATATGGGAATATTGAATATTAATCCAATCAGTCTGTTCGAGATCTTCGAGAAACAATCAACGCCGGTCACCAAAGCCTTCAAACGGCTTCTTCTGTCCCACTAGGCTGCTAGCTTAGCTTTAGCTTCAGGTTAGCTCTCTCTCTCTCTGCCCTTTGGTGCCGTCCCCCCCTCCCCGTCCCCCCCCCCTCGGCGCTCACCTGTCTTTGTCGTCCGAGACGCCCGCCGCCTGGCCGAACGTCTCCAGCAGTGAGCAAGTGGCGAGCACCAGCAGACAACCCCCGACCATTCTTGTCGATTCAAAGAAGTTTGCCCTTATTTGTCTATTTGTTTGTTTATAGTGATGTAAGTAGCGCCGCAGAAGAGGGCTGACAAAGCGAAAGAGCTCCAAAGTGCAGCTCCTCAATATTTACTTCACTTGTGTGTGCGCACATACATACATACACACACACACACACACACAACACATCACTCACTCACACGCACAACACACACACACACCACACACACACACACACACACATACACACTCACTCACTCACTCACTCACTCACATCACTTTCCACTCACTCACACACACACACACACACACCACACACATCACTCACTCACTCACTCACACACTCACTCACTCACTCACTCACTCACTCACTCACTCACACGCACACATACACACACATACACTCACTCACGCACTCACGCACTCACGCACTCACGCACTCACTCACTCACTCATCACTCACACGCACTACACACACACACACACTCACACACTCACACACTCACACACACACACTCACTCACTCACTCACTCACTCACATGCACATACACACACACACACACTCACACACTCACTCACTCACTCACTCACTCACTCACTCACTCACACGCACTCACTCACACGCACAGACACACACGTGCCTGTGTGTGGGTGTGTGTACGTGCGTCTCAGTGTGTATTCATGTACAGCTGCGTGTGTGTGTGTGTGTGGTGTGTGTATGCCTGAGTGCGAGAATGACATGAATTTAAGATAGTGTGTGAGTCAACAGTTGTCAGAGAGAAAATGACAGCGAGGTTCCACGTAAGATAAAATGTTCGCCTCGCTGGCTCTCTGTCACGTCACCGTTTTGCAACAGTAAATATTAACTTTGCATCGTGTGTGTGTGTGTGTGTTGGCTTTACTTGTGAGGACATTTCCTGTTATGAGGACGTTATTGGGGGTCCTCACTATGGATACAGTCAGGCGTTCAAAGTTTCAGCAAAATCAAAGCAGAATTCTCAGTACTGTTGGTCACACTTGTGGACTGCAACTACTATTCAAGCAATTACAGACAGACTTACTACATACATACATACATACATACATACATACATACATACATACATACATACATACATACATACATACATACATACATACATACATACATACATACATACATACATACATACATACATACAATACATACATACATACATACATACATACATACATACATACATACATACATACATACATACATACATACATACATACATACATACATACATACATACATACATACATACATACATACATACATACATACATACATACATACATACATACATACATACATACATACATACATACATACATACATACATACATACATACATACATACATACATACATACATACAGTACATACATACATACATACATACATACATACATACATACATACAGTACATACATACATACATACATACATACATACATACATACATACATACATACATACATACATACATACATACATACATACATACATACATACATACATACATACATACATACATACATACATACATACATACATACATACATACATACATACATACATACATACATACATACATACATACATACATACATACATACATACATACATACATACATACATACATACATACAGTACATACATACATACATACATACATACATACATACATACATACATACATACATACATACAGTACATACATACAGTACATACATACGTAGGTACAGAGACTCCTTCCATTGTGGAACTAACCCTGTCACTCGATCCATAGCACAAGTGTATGATAACATTACGGTTATGTTTTGTCCCCAAAGAGAAACCACTTTCCTCTGCGCTCATCATGTAGGCATCAGTGGATAACCTGACAAGACAGACGGTTTGATGGTTACACACAGAACCGTCTGGGAAATCGTCCTTTGAAACTGTTTGGAAAAGAGCTGGCACTATCAAAAGATACTTAGCCTCCTCTCCTGTAGCTGCCAGTGGTTCCTTATAGGACGCCGATTGGTCCAACACGCTGTGGTTTGGCAACAAGCGGATAACTTGAAGCTTGTGGCAAGACGGATTCTCATGTGAACGTGATCTGGGCATTGACACCGCCGTCGGTGTACGCATGTGTATGTGTGTATGAATGGGTGAATGTGAGGCAATATTGTGAAGTGATTCGGGTAAAAGCTCGATATAAATTCAATCCAGTATACCATTTACCATCTCACAAATCCAGTTGCCTCACAAGGTCAAGGTCTCAATCTGTGGTATCCTGGGGGGTCAAAATGAAATCCCTGTCCACAGGTAAACAGATATTTTTTTTCAAAATTGTTATGCCCCCTCCATTTTCAGTAACCGAAAACTGTGTGTTTTCGTGAGGAATGCAGGCAAAATTCATATCCTTATACGTGTGGATGAGAGAGAGATGATGGGGAGGGCATAGCATGTGTTGAAGCCTGCATAGTCTCTCTATCATGTTTCAGTTACTCATCACCACAGAATTGTGTACAGAGAGCTACATGTATGCCAGCGTATTCTTATGGGTACACATGTTTCTTTATATAGATTATAGTCTTTATTGCAAGCGGCACGGTCGGTTCACACGACACAGAAGAGAAGCTAATCTCATTGAGAGGCACGACCTTGAGCGGCGTGTCACTCTGCCTTGTGTTATATGGAGCCGCCTTGATATGACACCTCGTTTGGATCGACCAGGTCGTCTAACCCTGACCTGGCCGCCGCGTGTCAACCAGCAGCCTTGTGTTCGCTCAATTCGCATATAGGGTGCAAAGGGGGAGGAGTCAAGGTTGTGTCCTCTCTTTGACAAACCTGTGAATTATGTCTCTCTTCACAGCACCTTTGGATTGTGGGTTACATCGCTGCATCGACAGTCAGATTTCGATCGCCTCCTATTACATCCGAGTAATTAAGTCAAGTAATTAAGGTGCCAATTACTGTTAAATACATGTCACACCCTTTTGAATACTGTGAATGAAAATATCATCTTAGCATTGGCACATAATTGTTATCGTCATTGTTGTGTACATTCATTCATTATAAATGAATTCATGTCATTCATTTTTTATTTTAAATAATTAATTTAGAGAATTAATTAAAAAAAACTGGCAAGCAAGTAATTAGGTTTGGGTGTGATCTGTTGATGCCCAAGGTTTGGGCCATGGTATTACTGTGATAATAATCAACCATTTTGTTATAATAAATTTATATATTGGCTATGAACTGCTCATATATAACTATGCTGTCAAGTGCACGTCAATTGGCGTGAATTGGATTTCTCATTTGCTTTGTGCTCATCATCAATCAACCACAGATTTGAAATCAATCAACATTGAGCGACAATACTCCAAATACAGTGTTACCATGAAATTCAATTTCATTTCGACTGGCTAACACACTTTTTCAGATCACATTTAAAGGGTGTCTATTGATCCCTCCCTAATTGTATCCCAGTTGTTGTTGTTGTTGTTGTTGTTGTTGTGTTCTCGGGGGGAAAGGGATGGCATTGCGGTGTATGCGTTGTTTTTCCGCCACCCGAGCAGCTGGTCTCAGAACACTGCGGGCCCTCGTGGAGCGGTCTGGCAGGCTGCAGTCCTCTGCAGCATCCGGCCCTCGTGGAGCAGCCTTAATAGAGCCATGCTAGGAGCGCAGCTTCACCGGCTCTGGAACAAAGAGAAGCGGCCACTTGGAGGAAGCATCACGAGGAGGCTATTTAGGAGACGATCTAAATGATGATGGCTGGTGGTCTATCTATGGGATTATGGTAACCATACAGCCAATTAAGACATTTCTTTCACATTTTCCATCAACAAAATTCTGATTTTCTTTGCAAAATATGTTTTTGCTCAGGCTTTTATGCAAAGCAATTGTATAACTGTATGCCTTGAAGGGAGGGTGGACTCAATTGTGATGTCTCTTCCATCGTCTCCAAGCTAATATTCGTCAACATTCTTTATTATTCTATATTATTTGCGGCAAACGTTGTCGAAATGGCTCCGGGTTTTACCAGGTCCTCTTGTGCTCTTCATTTGGGTTAAGGGAGCAAACACGAGAACACACTAAATTTAACTCCTTTAGTGCTGTAGGAGCAGCGAAGACAAATGCTTTAGCCTTGTTAGAATCTGGGTTTGAACCCTTTAATTCCTGAGATAACTGGACCACCATAGAATAGAACTTGGATCATCAAAAAATCACAGGAATAAATAAATAGCCTAAATAAATTCCACCCAGTTTACATTTAGACCATCTCAACTTTCCTGGCCGGGCGTTGGTCACCACAAAGTGACTGCTTCTGTGCAATATGTTGAGCAACACAAGTGGCGGAGAATGATCAATATTGGGGTGATTTGCATAGTCTTAGACTGCTGAGTGTGCAGAGCCACAATTACTTATCGGCTTACAAAACACCCCTGGGACAGAGAGAGTTAACCCCTTACTTCAGCTATACCAGTGCACATGGTAAATGTTGAATTGTTGAATCTATTATCTGACAACAGTTCATTTAATTCAACTGAGAAGTAGCTATCTGTCTGTCTGTCTCTCTCTCTCTCTCTCTGTGTCTCTGTCTCTCTCTCTCTGTCTCTCTCTCTCTCTTACTGTATGTCTGTCATGTCTACCTAGCCATCTCTCTCTCTCTCTCTCTCTCTCTCTCTCTCTCTCTCTCTCTCTCTCTCTCTTACTGTATGTCTGTCATGTCTACCTAGCCATCTTTCTCTCTCTCTCTCTCTCTTCTCTCTCTCTCTCTCTATCTATCTATCTATCTATCTATCTATCCGACAGTCTGTCCGTCCATCCACCTGTCTCTCCGTCTGTCTGTCTGTCTGTCTGTGTGTGTGTCTGTCCGTCCGTCCGTCGGTCCGTCTGTGTGAGTTGCGCCTCTGCGCTCCAGTGTGTGTACTGCCGCTCGTCGCTCTATAGTCGCCAGTTTGGCTCCGGGACGCGCGACGCGAGGCTGTTGTACTGTCCACACACACACACACACACACACACCACGCACACACACACACACACACACACACACACACGCACACACGCACACACATGAGGACTGTGAAAGTGCTTTGATTGCGTTGTGGACGCGAAAGGGACGTCATGACAAAGTGAATCGTTGCTGGAGACCCACACGCTCAACATCAGCTGAAGTTTCGTGTTCAGACCATCTCAGAGGAGCTCCATGAGCGGGAAATCGTCTAAAGCAAAAGATGACAAAGATGCCTCCAAAGGTGAGTGACAGACCCGGCGTGTTTTGGATCGATAGAGAGAAGAGAATAGAATAGAATAGAATAGAACTTTATTTATCCCGAAGGAAATTATTGAGAGAGAGAGAGAGATGTGCTGGGCTTACTTACTTGTAGAAATAATGATGAGAATGTGGTCTCAACTGGCGGTGTTGTGTTCACGGTGCTGACCTCAGCATTGTTTGGTCACTTTCCCATTGTCTTGGTGAAAAAGCTGAGAGGAAAGGGGATGCTGAGATAAACACGCTTCGGGTTACGTTACGTTTTTACAAGGAATTCATAGTCGAGGTTATTTTATTTTATTTGTTGTTGTTGTTGTTGTTGTTGCCAGAAGCAATTACAAATGCTCTGAGATGACCACGCCGGGGTGATGTATTTACTCCTCTCCAGGCGGCAATAAGGTCTCTACGCTATAGCGCCGCAAAGCACCCTGGGATACTCTGTTGCCATGGAGACGAAACAGGGTGTAGCCCGCGCATTAGGACTGATCATCATCATCATCATCATCATCATCATCACCCGCCAGGAAGGTGTAGCCATGATTTTTTGTTGTTGTTGTTGTTGTTGTTGTTGTTGTTGTTGTTGGTTAAGCCTTCAAATATAAAATAGCAATATCATCGAATTTGAAATTATTTTGTCTGCTAAATTGCCGAATTGCAGAAAAGAGGCCCTGGAGATGAAAGAAATACACGTCACGTGATTTGATTTATTGCCCTCATGGGTTCATGGGTTCATGGGGGGGGGTTGGGGGGGGGGGGGGGGTTGGGGGGGGGGGGGGGGGGGGGGGCAACAGACTGATTTATTATACTATTAAACTATTGACAATCATACTGTGAGACGTGTTACTATAGCAAAACAAATGTTTGCAAATGTCAAGTCCACATAGAATTATAAAATGATTTTTGTTCAGTTTTTTTATACTTTTTGATATTTCTCTTGTATAATTTGTAAACTTTCACGTGCAAACAATGAGGCTATTAGAACATGTATCACTATATAATAAAATGTATTTTTGTGTATATTAATCTGGTAATTTATCATTCTGAAAGATAGAAAAGCAGGAATTAGTTTGGCGTGTTCCCCTGCTGGCCCAGGTGGTGGGTTAGGAAGACGGGTCACCAGTGAACGCTTTCAATGGCTTAATGGCTTTAATAAGAACACCAACTCATTAAAAATGTGTTCCTGTGAGGTGGTCAGGGCAGCACAAAGTGTGACGAAGTTCAACTTGAATCTAAAGCTGAGTATGCATGCAATGTGTGTGTGTGTGCGTGTGTGCGTGTGTGTGTGTGTGTGTGTGTGTGTGTGTGTGTGTGTGTGTGTGTGTGTGTGCATGCTGTACTGTGCGTGTTACACATAAATACCTTCAGTCTCAAGGGAGAAGGGGGGTGGGGCGGTCTATTGAAGGTCAAAAGTTTGTTGTCCGGTAAGGTCAACCACCCAGAGAACACAGCTGCATGTGAGTCGCGCGTGTGTGTGTATGTGTGTGTGTGTGTGTGTGTGTGTGTGTGTGTGTGTGTGTGTGTGTGTGTGTGTGTGTGTGTGTGTGTGTGTGTGTGTGTGTGTGCATGTGCGTGCCTTATATCACTGGTTTCGACAAGACAATAAGCATGTGGAAGACCGAGCAGGTTTATATCCATGAGGTGAGTCTAATATGACGTCGGTACATCTTTACTGTCGTCAGTTCTTTCCCTCCGTGCCCTCTTCTCCAGAACGTGATTGCTTTCCACTTCTTTCCCCGGTTGTGTGGCGCCGCCTGTCGGTGGAGATGGCGAATTACAAACCATCACTTGTACTGTACTGCACACAGTCTGTCTGTCTGTCTGTCTGTCTGGACTGACTGGGATTATGAGACAAGAGCAGAAAGAAGGGCAAAGCAGTGACGTTAGCGGTCGATCCAAACAAAAAGACACTTAGACAACACGAAGCTTCATTTCCTTCACAGGAAAAAACATTAAGAGCAATTAGAAGCCAAAAAAAAACTGTTGGTCCTCGCTGGTACACTCAATTGATAACAATCATCGTGAACATTTTGAACGCACTTCTAATTCAAACACACACTTACACACTTACACACACACACACACACACGCACACACAGACACACATGCACGACGCACACACACACGTTAGAGTTGGCCAAGTCAATCATAAATGCACTACAGTTAAATAGGCCACTTATACTCCTCATGATTCAGGCGAAAAAGAAACGTTAGCAGATAAAAATACACAAAGGCTGAGTAAACCGGCGATTTCCTGTTTGGTCGACAAAACAGCAAAACATATTGTGGGCTTGATGGGTTGAGAATGACGTTAACGGCCTATCATGGATAATGTGTTTCTGAAGTTTCCCCTCTCGTATTACTTCAGTTTGGTTACTGTCTGCTCGATATTTGCTCGGTGTGTGTGTGTGTGTGTCTGTGCGTGTGTGTGTGCGTGTGTGTGTGTGTGTGTGTGTCCGTGGTGAAAGCCTAATAAGGTTGTGGTGGCGTGTTAAGGCGCCAGAGCTTTGTCATAATGAATGCTGCTGAGGGTGAACCAGACACCTCAGACCCCCCCCCCGGTGCGTCTGTAGTGTCGACCAGACCCCGCGGCTCCCTCGGACGGTGGACTCCCCCCCCCCCCCCGGCCCCCACCCCG
>PIJE02002410.1:56827-70235 GCA_002895965.2 Coryphaenoides rupestris | reverse complement strand
ATAAATACTTTGAGTCTCCGTGTGTGTTTGTGTGCATGTGCGCGTGAGTGTGTGTGTGTGTGTGAGAGAGAGGGAGAAATACTGTATGAGTGTGTGTGTGTGTGTGTGTGTGTGTGTGTATGGGTAAGATTTGGTCAGTTTCCCAGACTGCACCAGACAGCGCCTGTAGGACAGAATCAGCCTCATGGCAGACAGGCCACTGTCCAACAGGGACGGATTAGGAGTGTTTGAGTCCCGCAAAGGTGAAACTCCAAAACAACCACAGTGCTGCTGCACACCCATGCTCTCACACACACACACACACAC
This sequence comes from Coryphaenoides rupestris, assembly GCA_002895965.2. Taxonomy (NCBI): domain Eukaryota; kingdom Metazoa; phylum Chordata; class Actinopteri; order Gadiformes; family Macrouridae; genus Coryphaenoides; species Coryphaenoides rupestris. Next base: position 69,929 of record PIJE02002410.1, on the reverse strand, counting down.
ACACGCACACGCACACGCACACACGCACACACGACCCCAAATGGCACCGAGTCCAAAATCCCTTGGAACAGTATTTCTATTGTGCTTTGTTTGTCTTCAATAGTAGGACAAAGACACAGACAGAGAGAGCTCCAGGCACAGAGAGAGAGAGACAGCGTGAGACAGAGAGAGTGAGTGTGAGAGAGAAAGAACAGGAAGAGAGAGACAGATAGAAAGAGAGAGAGAGAGAGAGAGAGAGAGAGAGAGAGAGAGAGAGGGGAGAAAGGGAAAGAGAAAAAGAAGGAGAGCGATTGAGAATTGGAATTGTGCAGCAATTAAGGATAATGAAGGAATAATTAAGGAAATATGCATATCTGTGTGAAAATGCACATACAACATGTATTTGATGTTACAATGTACATCATGATGGATCAATCATCACACATTTGTAATTGGATCATATAACAATCTATCAATGCGTGAAAAATAAATGTTAATCGGTCAATTCTGTTTCGTCTCGACTTCTTGGACAAAAAAACAAAAAAACAGACATGGTTGTATATTGATGTCCCCATCGCCGGCACGGACGTATTCATGCAAATTATTACCCACGCACATTCGTCAGGAGTCCCTGATGATTAATACGCCCATAGGAGGCTTTCATTCATTGTCTTTTTAATGTATTTTATTCCACTGACAAAGGAGCGTGGAAAAAAAGGCACGTACTTCCTTGTAGTTGTTTTTTTCTCTTCTCCCGTTTCCTACGGAACACTTCAAATGAACATTTCACTTAAAGCACTCGATGCATCATCTGCTGGAAGATGCCACCGTGCGTCTCCTCTGTACCACCTTGAGCGCAGTGAGATGTGGCTTACAGCCGCTAATGACCCTTCTTCTTCCTCTTCTTCTTCTTCTTCTTCTCTTCTTCTTCCTGTTCTTCTTCTTCTTCTTCTATTCAGTTTATTTGTCTGGGACAGTGCATATTAATAAACAATACTGTAAATATGCCAGAATTAGCCAGGAGGCTAGTCTTCATCTGTAGTCCCTGGCCAGGTGTGAAGTTGGCAGCTAAAATTCTAATTCTAATTCAAAACAAATTTAAAACAATCGTCATGCAGTAAATCATATAATTTACAGTAATAGTAGAAGACAGACGGACATCAGCAGAACACAGACAGGGCAGCAAATAGAAGCAGAGTAGATTACAGTTCAACAAGCAGAGACAAAATTTCAGAACAACTTCAATTACAGAACAGCTTCAAGAAACAGACATACGCAAAGACATATGAGCAGAGATGAACGTAGCAAAGACAACTATGAGCAACAGGATTTCTTCTACCTCTTTTTCTTCTACTCTTCTCCTCCTCCTCCTCCTCCTCTCTTCAGAAGTGGATGTGTTTCCCGTCTTAACAGTGTGATTGTCACTCTCAACTTGATGACATAGCCGTTAGCCATAGCCCTACAGGAACGTATATAACCGTCGCTGAACACGCCATGATGACTTTGGGGGGAATTACGATTGTGTTGTGTTTTTTTTTATTGGCTTCATAGACATCGGTATGTCCTCCTGCTCGATGGCGGTGGTTAATGATAGATTAGCGCGAAGACTAGATTAGCTGAAACCAATTTGAACCCACTGCTCAGGAAGCATTTTATCTCTGTAACTTGATCCCACGCTGATGTAACGTATGCGTCTAGAATGAGTCTTCTGGCAACGGCGTTGAGTTGACTATCGACAATGGCCAAAGAAATCGGTTTATGCTCAACGGTTTGTTTCAATGTTTCCGGAGCGATAAAGTGTGTTAAGGTTTCCAATGAATGTTGCCTTCGCTCGACACCCTTAACGATCCCTCTCATCCAAATCCACATCAGAAAATCCATGGGACAACTCAAGTGAAATTGAACAGTTTACTTTGACAAACAATTGGTGAATAAGGATTGTCCATTCCGGTTCTCAAAAAAAAGCAAGAATCGTCAATGAGAGAGAAAGCGAGATAGCTTACTCCTCGTTGATTACTACCGCAACCTTCTCCGACCGTGAGAGTAGCAAAAGGAAATTAAAGTTGTCCGTAGATACGAGGAAGCAACAATCTTACTCACCTATTCCCACATATTACAAATGTAGTATGAATGAGATGTTAAGCATTTCAAATTGTCCGCACACATTTTAAGTGCAATGAAATTACTGTCAATATGATCGGTAAATACATTAACACTATAAATATTCCTTCTAATTGTTTCTAAATCTATGAACCATGTAAATCACAGTAGTTTTACATTTGAACTTAAATTATTGCAGGCCAATTAGTCAATTGATCATATTTTATCAATGAACTGCATTTAGGCTGCTACACAGTAGATGCTGATTGATGATTCATTAACTGAGAAAGAATGACACACACACATACACGCACACACACACACACACACACGGTCATACGAACATACACACACAAGCATGACACACCAACATCACACACACAAACAGCACACACAACACACACACACACACACACACACACACACACACACACAAGCACACACACACACACACACACACACACACACACACACACAAACACACACACAGACACACACACACACACACACACACACACACACACACACAAACACACACATACACACACACACACACACACACACACACACACACACACACACACACACACACACACACACACACACACACACACACACACACACACACACACACACACACACACACACACACACAACACACACACACACACACACACACACACACACACACACACACACACACACACACATGGTCGGACACACATGCACACAGTCACACACACGCAGTTTCCCACACAATTCCCACAGCCTTAATGATCTCCCCAGTCAAACAGTCATGCGTGATTTCTACTGATTATCTTTCCCACTGATTGGCGTTCTCCTACTGCCGGAGATTGGCTACTTAAGCATGTTCACGGGCATACAAACACCGCGTTTAGCACCGCGCCCGTCCTCCTCCTCAACAACTTTTATCGCCTACACTCCTGAAGCAATCTGTAATGTTATACAGCCTTTTTTTTTTTTCCTTTTCTTCCCTTTTTTTTTTTGCAATCAAGGCAGACTGCACCAAACTCCAGCGTTTAGTTTTTTTCTCGCTAATGGAGGAGAGCGAAATCCATCAGGCGGCTCACACACTCATTTATTTCTTTTCCTCCTGTGTGTGTGTTTTTTTTCTTTCTTTTTTTTTTTTCTTACCAGGGCTCAGTGTATCCCTCGGTTAGTATTCTGTAGGTTGACACCAGATGTCTGTCTGTCTGTCTTCCTGCTGATTAGTTTCCCTTTGTTTTCCACATTTCTTTCTATTTATATATTTATTTATTTATTCTTTTACAGAAGCCAGAGAGTCATTCCATTGGGTCCGAGAGATTGCACCTCGACAGCGGAGGGGGGTGGATGGGGCTCAGGCTTGTACCCCTCATATGTCCGCAACATGGACGGCGCTCGGACAAAAAGCAGGCGGGAGCAGATTCAAATCAAGGTGGTGGGTGTTCCGTTTCTGAGTCCGTTTCTCCCAACCAACAGACCTGCAGAGCCAAGATGTTCAATCATTTATTGGTTCGTTCTTTGTGTGTTCTTAATTGCTCGCGTTAATATCATAATGGGTACAGTTGGCGTTTTCTCACTATACTCATGTGAATTACTGTTATCCGTTTCTTGTTCTCCTATCTGTATCTCTCTTTTATTTAATTTTTATATTTATATATTATATATTTATATATATATATATATATTTATTTCTGCAAAATATCGGTTGAGACTATAATACATCCTCTCATTGGAGACTACGTAAGTATTTTTTTTGGACGTGTTTTTTGTTTTGCTTTTTGTTTTTTTTTTGCGTTTTTTTTTGGCGTGTTTTTTTTTGTCGTGTTTTTTTTGTTTTTTTTTTCTTTTTTTTTTTGTTTTTTTTTGTTTTTTTTTGAGTTTTTTTTTTTTTTTTTTTTTTTTTTGTTTTTTTTTTTTTTTTTTTTTGTTTTTTTTTTTTTTTTTTTTTTTTTTTTTTTTTTTTTTTTTTTTTTTTGTTTTTTTTTTTTTTTTTTTTTTTTTTTTTTTTTTTTTAGGGTTAGGGTTAGGGTTAGGGTACATGGTCTGATTACTGTATTCCTCTCATTCAACAGTTTAAAAACACATGACCAGGACGGTCCTATGGGAGGCCTTCCAATGGTTACCTGTTCTCTAGGCTGCGCAACACAAAAAGTTGCAGCCCCTGTGTAACCTATTGTTTGACTTGTTCATTGAAGAAGCCGATCACAAACCGCCCATAGTCCCTCTCTCGGTCCTGCAACAGGTGGACTGTGATGCCGGGATGAGATCAGCACACAGACATAGTTGGCCTGGGGAGGACCTAGTGCTTGATTGCTGCATGAAAGGCAGGTGGCAGGCTGACTCAGGAAGTATAGTGGTTTTCTGGCAAAAGGAAGGTCGCCGGTTCGATCCCCGGCCTCCCCCCTAGCCGAGAGTGTCGAGGTGTCCCTGAGCAAGACACCACCTAACCCCCTAACTGTGCTCCCGACCAGCTGGCTGTTGCCTGGCATAGTTGACACCAGCGTCGGCCTATGAATGTGTTTGTGAACGGGGTGAATGTGAATGTCAAACTTTCCATCGAGTTACTATTTATGAAAGAAAGGACATTTACCGATACCGATAATCCCAAGACCTCAATTGCTTCCAGATTAACACTTCAAGACAGTGGGAAGGGAGGGGGGGGGGGGGGTAGAGACAGCAGTCTGACAGGGAGGGGGATGAGAACAGGATGACGGTGGAAAAAATATCAACTGTTCCAGGAATTTGTACCTTCTTCTTCTTCTTCTTCTTCACACAGCCTGATTTCTCTTGCTCTACCCCCCCCACCCCCCCCCCCCCCCCCCGTCTGACCTATTTTCCCGGGATCACTCTGATCCGCAATTACATTCTGTGCACGGCAGTATTTATGTAAGGAAAAGAAGGGGAAAGATGAGATAATTTTTGTCAGGTTCGCGATTTCAATTTCCAATCTCTGAAAATGGTATTTAGCAGAAAGCAAAGTGATTATCCAGGCGATGCTCTGAACGACACCGCGGTCCCCGTAGAAGGACAGGAGAAAGCACTTCTTGTCGTTTCAGGGCATCAGCCAACTGTTGATTGCCTCGTGCCGGTTCTCACGGTTTGGCGCGATGTTCACTTATCTCCTCAATCTACTTTGACCTCCACTCGGGAAACTGTTAGAAAACAGGAGGTTAAACGTCATAATAATTATAATAGTAATAATAGTAGTAGCAGTAGTAATTGTGTTGTGGTATAAATACAATTAACGATTAAAATGTTGGTGTTCTGGTGAAGCTATTATCACGTTCTGGTGTCCCGTGTGGGACGGCATGCACAAATGTAATTTTTGTCATAAGAAATGTTAATAATGTAATAAAATATATGGTAATATGAACATGGATATGGATATGTTGGATACGAAAAGGATATTGCATTATATAACCTTTTCTATATGTATAACACATTATATAACATATTTTAACGTCTTATATCGTAGACTGAAATTGCCGTTTAGACGTTTTTGGTCTGTAGCCCAGCTGCAACAATACACACCATTTTTTCAAATACAAAAAAGTGTATTTGTGTCTTTCACCGTTTCTTTAGCAACTCACAGCGGCAAACGGCAATTTCAGAAACGTTTAACCTTCGCCGAGTCTCAGAGAACACAAGCGTGAACCCGAGGGTCGTTCTGTTTGTCGAGCAGCAGTTTTGAGTGACACAGAAGCGTGAACCTCGTCGCCTGCGGAAGGGTCGGGGTGCGCACCGTTCTGACGAGTACAACAGGTCCTGGAACATTTGGGGGCACCACCCTGTATGGATTCTAGCGACGATAATGTTTCTCCCGGGCCTCGATGCACGGAGTAAACACACTGGAGCTGGCAAGAGGCTTTATAGAGAGAGCCTAAATCAGAGTCTTCCTCCGTTCCACATGGGACCTTGATCGAGCCTTTGGAATGGCGGCACCTACACTGTGGAACGCCCTTCCACTGGACTTAAGATCTGTGGTCTCAGTTGACACTTTTAAAAAGCAGCTGAAGACTAATCTGTTCAGACTGGCCTTTGTGTCCTCTGTTTTATGTCCTCTGTTTTTTTTATGACCTCTGTTTTTATGTTGTATTATTTATTACTATGTGGTGGTCTTATTTTACTCCTGTGCAGCACTTTGTGACGTCTGTGAACGGTGTTGTATAAAGGCCTTATTTTGGAGAAAAAAACTGTCAATGCAGAGATACAAATACACTTTTGATCAACTGATTGTCGTTTTTGACGGTTGGGGACGGGGGCATCGTCTTTCTAATTACTTATTTTCACAGTCTAACACTTCAACAACAAACATTCTTGACTTGCAATATTATCTTTTAAATTGACGAACATATCTGTAATTCATGGCACAATTCAAACAGGATCAGAAAATAATTTGTTTCACACCATTGACTACCATACATTTTTGTTCCCGAAATGAGGTCCCATAGGGCAGTGGTTCCCAACCTTTTTTGTCTTGTGTACCCCTTGAGATGGTCGCCATTCTATAAGTACCCCCTCACTCATCTGTGATGATTCGCCGACATTTTATCTTGTATTAAACCCTTTGTAATTGTATTTAACCCAACTGCTCATTAAATAAATGAAAATCACTTGTATAACTCACCCTTAATACAAATGAATTTAAACTTGACATTTACACGTATTGTGAGTGAAAAAAATAACATTAAGACTCACTTCTAGCAGTTTCAACATGTTGTATTAAGTCACTAGAGCTTTTAATGAGACACTTGAACTTGCTTTTCTTTCATAAGCGTTGATAGTTCTGGGGGCAGTGTGGCCACAGCCGTCACCAGGCTGCTCTCCACATTCAGTCTGTTCCTCTGCTTGGTTTTGATGTGAGTCAGGGCCGAGAAGGTAACTTCACACATATAAGTAGATCCAAAAGGCAAGAGTTCATTCAAAGCACATTTCCCCAGCTCTGGATGCTCCTTTGCAACATCACACCAAAACTCTGTCAGTGACTTTTCAGCATATGCCATCTTTTGCCCACGATCAGAGAACAAATCCACCAGGTTTTCCTGCAGTCTGGCAGGAAGGCTGCTGCTGCTTTCAGTCCCTCTGAATGGGTTCCTCACCCAGTTCAGCTGTTCTGACTTTGCTTCAATGTCATGAAAGTACTGGTTGAACTCAGTATTGAGTTTGGACAGATGTGTTTTCACAATTTTCACCATGTACTTTTTTTCAGCATCAGTAGTGGCATCCCCCTTGTCGCATTTCGTCTCCCATAAATTGACTTTATTTATGAATCCATTCACTCTGTCATACATGTTAAGGATATGTGAGTCCTTGCCTTGAAGTGAGAGGTTAAGCTCATTAAGCTTGGAGAAGACATCGGCAACCCAGCCTGCATCCTGAAAAACAACTGCGAGAGGATGCAAGTACTCTGTCCGGAAAGCAGACACCTCAGTGCGAAGTTCAAACAGCCTGAGTAGTGGTAGCTGCTCTGCTCCGCCCGCCGTCTTGACAAAGAGTTTGAAATCGTCGGTGATTCGTAGGTCTGGACTCAATGAAATGTATCACCTTAACTGCGTCATCCATAACAGCACTTAACTCGGGGCTCATCCTTTAACTGGCGAGAGCCTCCCGGTGGATAATACAGTGATTCCACTTAATTTCTTGGTTTACCTTCATGACGCGTCCATGCAGCCCACGCACTTTCCCCGTTATCGCAGCCGCGCCGTCATTCCCACGCTGTTATGCGTGGGAATGCGTGGCTATGTGTTACTCGCAGACGCGGAACTGGACCGCGGACACCAGGCTTATAAAAAAATGTATTCCACATTTTTTTTTTGTGTGGAAATAAATTGCAATCCCTAATCTTTCTACGCGATCCCATCAAGTACCCCTAGGGGTCCGCGTACCCCCGGTTGGGAACCACTGCCATAGGGGACACGGGAAGGTATGTGACTTAGGCCCTCAATGTACTGGCAAACCAGAGTGTCGCAAACCATGCAGTCTTTCACATCCCGCCGTAAACAAAGAATCACAATAATTGTCACAATAATTGTCGTGACACAGACGTGCGGGCTGATGGACCCAGTCATACTGTGGGGAATACACATACACACCCCCCCCCCTCCAAGTCTGCCAATGATGCTAAGCTACATTTTGCCAAACTTTTATTTTATTCATGTTTGTATTTTCCGCAAATACAACGTTGGAGCGAGTTCACCGTTAAACACGGCATATAAAATCCACCGCCTCATTCAGCGGCGAATACAAAAGGTGTTTAACCCGAGTGCAGCCATGTGAGCTTTGCCCAATCTTAAATTGCGGCTTTGTGACTACAGCTCCAGTGTTACTAATGCGTAGCTTACGTTTTAATGACTGCCTCCTCATTAAGGCCCCGTCCCTGGAACACAGTTAGGAGGTAACTTCAAACTTCAAAAAGGACTGCACTCTCTCTGAAAATACGAACCCTGGGCATGAGGTGAAACACAACACAACACTACACAACACAACACAACACTACACAACACTACACAACACGACACTCACCATCGTTCTCACCCCACCTATGACTACTATGCATAGACACAGAACACAGATTCATATACTGTATGGGTAACTATAATGGAAGGAGTCTGCATGTGTGTATGGGTGTGTATGTTTGTGTGTTTGTCTCCAATTGGACTTTCTCCACAACCAATCTTCCGATCGACTTGACACTCGGTGGGCTTATTACTGAGCGCCCAAGGAAGTGCAGGGTCAAGTGTAAAGTTGTTTAGGTCGAGCGGTTCTCTCGACAAAGCCGCAAGCCGTCGGCCCAATCGGCCCAGTTTCCGAACAGGCGCGGGACGGCCACTGCGCTGGCTGCTGTGCTGTGCTGTTGAGTGCCGAGGACCCAAGGAAGTGCAGCGTTTGGTTTGTTTGGTCGTTTGGGTTTGGGTGAGCGGTTCTCGAGTAAGTCCGCTCCGAATGGGCAAGTTACAAATTGGCAGGGGGACGCTGGAAACAGGCTCGTCTGAACGGGCACATGACAAGCATGGTGTATAATTCGTACCGTGAACGCAAGCCCACCGCTGAGTCCATAGTCTTCCTTCAGCAATGACCGCTCGGCCGTTTAAATTTCCTTTTGCTCGGTCCGCGCCGTCCAGGCTAATAAGTTCAAGCTCTGGCATAACGGAACGCGCGATGACGGCAGCACCGCTAGCTCTGGTCCGTCCCATCTCATTATGAGTAATCTCCTGTACGGCGGTGAACTGAAAGTAAGCGCTGAGAAAATTACACAAGCCCCCCGTCTTTTCTCTCTGTGTCGCATCTGTCCTGCCGCCTCTGTGATTGCTTTGTGGGCAATGCTTAATTGCCAATTAGGCAGAGTCCAGGACAGCAATCACGATAGGTGTGGGTGTATTTGTGTGTGTGTGTGTGTGTGTGTGTGTGTGTGTGTGGTGTGTGTGTGTGTGTGTTTATTTGTGCCTGAGAGTCTTTAAGCAGGGTAAACAATGAAGCAGTATGCCCATACTCCATGAAAGTTGTCGTAGGATAATGCTGAGAAGCAGAAACATTGTGTGTGTGTGTGTGTGTGTGTGTGTGTGTGTGTTTGTGCGCCTGTGTACACTGTGTACAAAAATTAACATGCTAATATTTTGAAACAAAACATCTGCTAATGTAATCAAATTGAAACTTTTGCTGTCGATCTTACTTACACAGACATTGTTCTTCTGAAGCAGCTTGATGTATTACAGGTTAACCTATAACCCCAATTTCCTCATACAAAACACAGACCTTACCAATAGCATATGCAATTCAACGTGGCAGGAACTGCAGTGACCCATTGTTAATATTCAAACCAGCAGTCTTTAACTGGGGGTTGATGGTGTCAACATCTAATTGTTTGTGTATTTGTATATACTGTAAATATACGTATTTCAAAATAGTTAGCAAATCAATCGCCTTCACCCAAATTCCACTTCAAGGCATCGTTTGTTCCACAGGGAGCATAATCCTATCGTAACTTATATGAATGTATTGTACAATAGTAATATATAAAGAAAACTATATCAAAATTTGAGCCGCCCGATACATTGATTGTAAAGTTTTCTACATGTCTTATAACTAAGCAACAAAGCTAGATATCAATTGTGTTATTAAGGCATGATAAATATATAACTAGGCCTATAGGCATGGGATAAAGAGCATTTTATAAAAAAATAATAGTAATAAATCTATATATATACTGTATATATATATATACTCTGTTTCTCAATCCACCAAGTGGCCCCTGGCCTAAAAAAGACCTCGGATTTAAATGGTTGCTTTTTGATTTGTTTTCACAATTCCTTACACTGTGCGGGGAAATATAATTTGTTTGATTTAACTTTATTTTACGCTTAATTTGTTGTATGATAATAAAGTTCTTTGTTCATCCTCTTTGTATAAACTGAATGGGACACACGTCGGTTTACAATTAAATTAAAGAGTAACAACTCCGACACGCAGATTTGTTCACTATATTCTTTCCATGTGTTTGTGGACTATAATATCTCAGCATTGAGCTAATGAACGTGAACAGAGCATGTGTAAGGGACAACACACACTTTTCCACAGTGGAACCAGGGACCAAAAATGTTCCCTTGGCTTCCATTGGGATGCATTCATTTCAACATGGAATGAATTGTGGCTCGACGTTTCCGGTGAATCTGGGAACCCAGCTTCTGGAAATAGGGCCCTGAGCAAGGTGATGAGTCAATCATTATCTCGCGGCGCATTTTCCATCTAAATACTCTATTTCATGCAGCAGTTGGTTGGGGAAAGAAATGCAACAACAAACAACAAATAAATGCAAAAGGCAAAAACATTGAATGGTTGTTTTCCCCAAGCTGAATGCTTCAGTTTCAAAGTTTATCAACGGCAAATTATTGACCTGAAATCCATTTATTACCATGGAAACAAGCACAGCTATTTTCTGGCTGTAAAGTATGAATTAACATTTCACGATTTGGTCTTCAATGTGATTCATTTGTTCCACAGTGATTGAATATATTAATTAATTCCCAACAAGTCACAACAAAAGGAATGCAAAAACACTTTGGATCAAATTGCTATTCATTCAATCAGTGTAAGTAATAATGCTTATGCTATAAATGTTTTTGCTGTACACAGTCATCATGTGGATAAACTTCCAATATTGACCGAGTCGTGTTTCTTGTGAAAACAGATTTAACTGTGGACTTCCACAGATGACAGATTTCATTGGGAATCTGACCCACTGATGGATTAGGGGGTATTGTACAATGTGGGCTGGCCAAGCACTTTGAGGCCAACCGTGATTAAGGGCTATAAAAATGGACTTGACTCTTAGGACATTTCAAATCGTGACATCCTAACGTCCACTCCCGGCGAGTAAGCGTTGCATATAATTCATCATGCGTCACACGTCACTTATCAACATCGTGCACATGGAGCTAGCAAGAAAAAGAGCCTTCAAAATCCGCTTCAAACCACAAGGTTCGCACATCGAGCCCAAGTCTCACGTCTGTCTGCAGTGTTCGTCGGGCGCTGCGAGCCTCACTTCGCAACCGACCGGATGAACGTTAGCAGATCCCCGAGTACCGCATTTCCAAAATTGAATTCCGTTAGCGAAGTAACATTACCGCTACTTGCGCTCAAATAAAACAAATTCCAAAGCAGCATGAAAATCATTACATCAATGAATCTATTGGTAGAAATGACAAATGACAAGAAGCCATTCCCCCAGTTTTGTCATCATCTACATTACTCTCGGAGGTTTACTGATCGGTCGAGTGACTCTGGTTCGGTACCAAGCTGTCCGGGTCGGGGGCCTGGTTCCAGACCCGTCTCCGGATAGAACTGGAGGTGAGCTCGCGGTGTTTAAGGCGGCTTCGCGAGGCCTGATGATGCCTGCATCTCATCTAACCCCCAGGGCTCAACTGACACCCGGAGACGCAAATTCAAGTCGAAGAGGAGGAACTTCCAGTACAAGCGCCTTTCAAAAGCTTCCCAATCAAACGCTGGGGGGAGAAGAGCTGTCAGTAGCGAAGCATCAGCCCTCGGAATGAAGGGGAACCTACACTCGTCGGCTGATCTGAACATCCAAACGTACCAGACACACAACACAGACACACCACAACACACAACACACACCACCACACAACACACACCCCACTCGCACTCCTGAGCAGCAGCTAGCATGATGACACATGTTTTAATCATTGGCTCACGCGTCACATCCGACTGGCTTCCCGTGTGCCGCACATCACAAAAAGTCCCACGGGTGGGAGGGGGGGGGGGGGAGAGATATCCTTTTGGATGAAGCCAGGAGGAGGAAGAAATGCGTCTTTGATTGAAGATATCAGGGTTCTGTGTGACCCATTTCATAATCACCCCCCCCCCCACACACACACACACTTCCCCCTCCACCCCGACCTCCTTCTTAATCAACTTTTTACAGGCTTTTTTGGAACTTGACATTGTAAACCTCGGTTTGATGGTTTTAATTTGTATTTGATGATCATTATTACTGCATCGTCTAAAAGTCAACAACAGGCCAGAGCTTAGTCAATCCGGTTTGACTTTGTGTATCTGGTTTGACGCTCAAGAGAAACGTTTTACGGGATCCTTGCACCAAAGATACTCCATGTTGCCAGGGCAGGAGCGCCTTTGCGTCTCTCAATACTGCAAAACGTTTTTTTGTTTGTTTCTGATACAGAGCCCCACGATAAGGACATCAACGACTCGCCATCTTAAGCCTTAAAAGGTCAGAGGAGGGAGGCGTTGACGTCGGCGAGCGCTGCGGCGACTGGCTTAAAGGACTTGAAAAGGCGCAACAGAGGCGACGGAGACCGTGCGTTTCATTCACTGCATCTCCAGCTAACAGATCGGCCGTGATAAGACAAAGTGAAGGCTCGACGTGAAGGGGTGATGTCAGCTACATGTCAAGCAGGACGAGTCTGAGTCGTGAGTCATGCCGTCGACACTCGATGTTAGACCTTGAGGACCTACACACCACACACAATTCTCTCTTCTTTTT